>JAJPUD010023257.1:0-19083 GCA_023553655.1 Myrmecobius fasciatus
TTTTTGTATAAGTTCCATGAACCCCTGAGAAAAAAATATACTCCCTTCTATCACCATTCAATTTCCTCCAGAGATCTGTCATACCTAACTTTTCTAACATTTTGTTTACCTCCCTAACTTCTTTCTTATTTATTTTGTGGTTTGATTTATCTAATTCAGAGAGAGCAAGGTTGAGATCCCCCACTAGTATAGTATTACTGTCTATTTCTCCTTGCATCTCTGTTAGTTTCTCCTCTAGGAATTTGGATGCTATACCATTTCATTCTTAATGACTTTAATATACACACATAAGTTATCAGCAGAGTGTTGCAGTGTAGAGTTCTGGAGGACTCAGGAAAACCACAGACACAATCTGCATTATGCTTAACATGTCATGTGACTTCTGTTGCCTCAGTTTCCTCAACTGTAAAATGAGGATAATAACAACTTTACCTTCCAGGATTGTTGTGAGAATTAAATGAGGTGATATTTATGAAGTGTTTAACATGGTGCCTGGCACATAATATGTATAAATGATAGTTATTTTTGTGTCATATTTAATAGATTGCAGTCTGTTTTATCTATTAAGTCTTTGTTCTTTACAATACCTGAATTTAAAAAAAAATATATATTGTGGTATATTTATACACACAAACACAATCACATGTATGTATGTTTGTCTTTTTTTTTTCCTTCTATGCAATTTTGGAGCTGGCTTATTTTTCTCTCTGCAGTCCATTTAGTGATTGGCTAACACTATAGCACCTATTTAATGTATGTCATAATTAGAGCAAAATGCTTTCTTTATTCACTTCTTTTATTCTTGGATAGTTGTATTAGAATCTCTTAAGCAGATGAGGATCTTTTTTTTTACAAGGTCTTGTAATATTCTTCTGGATCATCCTTTGATTTGCCAGAAAGAAATGGATAGTAGAAATGGACACAGTCATGATAGTGAGCCAATTCTGTATTATATTGAGATTAATTCCAATCTACAAATTGGAAATTTTGAGAACTTTACCATCTCCATTTAGATTTTGTCCAAAATATCCTTCAAGTCAATGGTAGACTTATCTGGATAAGAGCAATAGTGCTCTTATCCATTCTCCAATTGATAAATGGTCAAAGGATATGAACAGACAATTTTCAGATGAGGAACTTAAAACTATTTATAATCATATGAAAAGGTGCTCCAAATCACTATTGATTAGAGAAATGCAAATTAAGACAACTCTGAGGTACCACTACACACCTGTCAGGTTGGCTAAAATGACAGGAAAAGATAACAATGAATGTTGGAGGGGATGTGGGAAGACTGGGACACTGATGCATTGTTGGCGGAACTGTGAACGCATCCAACCATTCTGGAGAGCAATTTGGAACTATGCTCAAAAAGTTATCAAACTGTGCATACCCTTTGACCCATCAGTGTTTCTATTGGGCCTATATCCCAAAGAAATCATAAGGGAAGGAAAGGGCCCCACATGTGAAAGAATGTTTGTGGCAGCTCTTTTTGTAGTGGCTAGAAACTGGAAACTGAATGGATGTCCATCAATTGGAGAGTGGCTGAATAAATTATGGTATATGAATGTTATGGACTATTATTGCTCTGTAAGAAACAACCAGCAGGATGATTTCAGAGAGGCCTGGAGAGACTTGCATGAACTAATGCTCAGTGAAGTGAGCAGAACCAGGAGATCATTATTCACGGCAGCAACAATACTATATGAGGATCAGTTCTAATGGACATGACTCTCTTCAACAATGAAATGCTTCAAACCAGTTCCAATTGTTCGGTGAAGAGAGCCATATACACCTAGAGAGAGGGATGTGAAATGTGGACCACAACATAACATTTTCATGTTCTCTATTGAGGTTTGCTTGCATTGTATTTCCTTCATCGGATTATTCTTTCTTGTAGATATGATTTCCCCTGCACAAAAAATGATGCAATAACTATACATATATTCGATTTCTTAAGTATTCTAACATAATTATCATGTAGTGGATATCCTGCCATCTAGGGGAGGGGTGGGGAGTAGGGGGGAAAAATTTGTAACAGAAAGCTTTGTAAGGGTTAATGTTTAGGAATTACCCATACATATGTTTTGCAAATAAAAAGTATTAATAAAAAAAGTAAAACAAAAAACAAAACAAAAAAACAATAGTGCTCTTATTATATGTCTTGCTTAATAACAATAAGAGGATTACTCAACAAAGTTAAAACTATGGTTGTGCCGCTCAAAGAATTTTACATGATTTTTTACATATACAAGGGAGATATAATATGGCATGAGATGCAAATGATTTTTTTAATTATAAATAATATAATGGGATAGTGTATTCTTTAAATCTTTTAATCAATCCTGTTATTGTAAACAACTGGCCTAGTCTAGAAAATTGTATTCAAAAACCTGCCTATTCCTCCCTCACACTTTTATCAAAAGTATTCTCAATTCATATACTGCAATAAAAGTTTCTAAAATATGTAAAAGATCATGGACAATATTGTTACTAAGAAAAGATGATGGTAGTTTGATAACAAATTATAGAGAAAACATGGTATAATGTAAAAAAATTAATGAAATTGGTAAAAGGTGATCTAAGTTTGAATAACAGGCCTTCAATCACTGTGGCTTTTCTCTTTTCAGTCTGTTTCCTAATCTGTAAAATTAGAGGTTTTATTTAATGATGTTTTTATTTGAAAATTTGTGACTTCTAAAGAGAGAAAATAGTCATCAGTTCTAGTATAAGGGGATTCACAACCCTAATGCAGGTTCTGGTGTGTGTGTGTGTGTGTGTGTGTGTGTGTGTATGTGTTCCTATGTTTTGAAATGTTTTCCCCTTTGAAATTTTAAATCCAATCTTGGATTATATTCAAAGCACCTTAATTTCCAAAATAAGGGAGGTAAAAATACAATTAGGTTTTTCCCAGATTGGAACATAACTGTAAAATTGTATTCAGTTCTCAATGCCAAATTTTAGGGAGAACCTTAACAAACTGGAACATGTACAGGAAAGATCATTCAAGATGGTAGGTGCACTAAAAACTACTCCATAAAAATAGTAGAATAGATTGAATATTTAAGCAAGAAGTAAATTGAGTTGTTTTTGTTATTTTTGGAGAGAAGGAAAATCAGGGAAGAGAGAAGGATAGAATTTAATAATTATCTTCAAGTATTTGTTGGTCTGTTCTGTGTAAAAATTTCAAAAATACATCTAGTCTTGTCTTATACATTAACTCTGCTTTGGATATGTCCCTTATTCCATCTCTACTCTTTTCTGAAATTTTCATATTTGGAAATTTCCATGGCCTAGGCTTGTACAATTGGGACAATAAAAGACAGTAAAAAAAAAATCAGGTGTACCTAAGCAAGAACCTTTGCCTTGTCTCTCCTCCCACCACACACTTAGAGAATAAACTTTTTATTCTTCCTTGCATCACTGAGATGCTCTGATATGGAGATAATGAAGAGCTAGGATCTTGAGGTACCAAAGATGGCCTCTCCCATGACCATCATTTATTCCCTTACACCTTCTGCTATGGACAGATGAACCAGAGATGGATGAAGTATCTATGGTCAAATTCTTGATTATTCCTACACATCTCCTTTTAGGCCTTAAGATTTCCCTCAAGTAAATTGAAATACTCTGAATAAAAAAGGTCTACTACTTTAAGCATCACTGACTGTTCAGCTCTTTTAGAAAAATCTCCTTAAAATCCAGGACTGCAGTAATAGATTTGGGCAATGTGGAAGAAGGGTTAGATTGGTCTTCTTGGTCCTATAGAGCAGAACTATGGAAGAAATTGCAGAGAGGCAAACTTCAGCTTAATAAAAGAGAAAAAATAAACAAAAAAATAATGATAATGATGATTCTGTGTCTTGGCATGGGGGAATCTTAAGAAAGAAACTTTCTTAACAATCAGGGCTACTCAAAATAAGATTGCTGTCTTTATAAGTAATGCATTCCTTAACAATAGAAATCTTCAAGCAGAAGTTGGAAAACTAGTTGTAAGAGATTTCAGAGACTCAATCCTGCTCTAGTGTGGGATAGATCAGTAAACCTCTTATGTCTCTTTCAACTCTGTAATTCTATGATATTAATTATCATTCAATTACATATATGAGATGTATGAAATAGTATGGAAGAACAGCAATACCAAATCTTAAATATACTAGAATTTATCCCAGTATCAATACGATATTCTCAGTCTGGTAATTCACAGTAATGAATCTTGGAAGCAGGAGACCTATGTTCTGATATTTATTATATATTTGCTGTGCTAATATCACAAGAGAAAATTAACAATCTCTCTCTATATTTCATTTCCCCAAGTGTAAATGTATCTAATGGCCCATCTACAATTCCAAATAATTTTCAAAGGTAAGCAAATTGCCAATATGCCTAATTACTAGGAAGAATTTTCAGAGGAAATCTCTGTCCTCTCCTCTCCCAAAGAAAAGTGGAAAATGTACAGGTCACTTTACACACCATAAAATGAATTATCTCAATTATTCTTTGGGATAATAAGCTGACTCCAGTGATGGAATATTTTAAGCAATTTAACAGAGTTGAAATCAACTTGATAAAAAATTAAACAAAAACACCATGAGTTGTCATTTTAAGTAATTTATATGACTATTAAACCCATTTTCTAGGTGGAAAAAATGAGACTCAAAGCCATAAAGAGAGTGCAGAAAAAGAAGGAAATTAAGTATGAAATATACCTTAAGTTTAGTAATGTTTTATATTGAATCTTGAAGCTATGAAAACATTCTGGAAGTTTTGTCAGATTTTTGCTAGAAGGAGAAATATTTCCAGTCTAGCTCTTATAATAAGTTTTCTTTTTTTCCCTTCCTTCTTTCCTCTCTCCCTCCCTCTCTTTCTTTTTCTCCTTCCCATCCTTCTTCCCTTCTTTCTTTTCTTTCTTTTTCTTTCTTTCTTCCTTTTTCTTTCTTTCAATTATTCCTTCCTTCCTTCGTTCCTTTATTCCTTCCTTTGTCTGTTCCTTTCTTTTTTTTCTTCCTTCCTTTCTTCCTTCCTTCTTTTCTTCCTCTTTTTCTTTCTTTCCTTCTTTCTTTTCTACAGTACTTTTTTAAAAACAGGATCAGCTAAATTCATATTATACAATCTACCACTACTTGAGACTTCAGTGGGAAATAGGTCATTGAAGAAGATGAGATTTTGTGAGTAGTCAAAAAGCCATTGTGCTCCCAATTTTCATTGATCTTATTAGCACCTGTCACAGTGAAGTTAGCCTCTAGGTTATATTTGCATGGCTTTTTGGTATCTGCTAGTTCATTTCTTTTGGGTGTGGTACTATTTTAATTATTATTCTGTGTTATTATAAGATTTTAATTGTCTGACCAGCCCCTGGGTGCTCAGAAGCAAAGAAATAATAATGATGATTCTGTGTCTTGGCCCTGGGGAATCTTAGTCTATTGATAATCCTGATGTTGTTATTAGGATTATTAATAACAATGCTATTAGCACCAATATAATACAAAGCAGTTTCCATCTGAAGATTCCAAATCATTTAGGAATGCTAATTTGTATGTGCCCAGAACACTTCAGGAATTGAAATGCAGTGAAGGTCTACAAATGACCTCACATCCAATATAATAGTGGGGAATAAAGTACAGAGACTTACTACAACATACATAAGTGAGTTACCCATTAGAAGGAGAACCCAGTTATCCTAAGCTTGGGTCCTAGGAAAAACAGATGGACAGAGTAGACCCATTGAAGTATGAATGACAAGCATAAACTTCAGAACTGTGATCAACTTCAAGAGAAGGTGATAATTAAGCACATTGGATTAAATCCCTAGTTGAATCTTATCAAATATTAACACTATCCCACTATTAGTAAGTGCTCAATCAATGAGAACCAATCTTGAGAGCCAACATTGGGCAGAGAGTACCCAGTCTATCATGGACTTCCAAGGGTTAGTTCAGGGATGGAAATGTTGATACTATATGATTAAATAATACCTTATATATCATCTTCCCTCTTCCCATGTCTCAGTCTACAATGCTTTCTTTTTCTAATATTTGTGCAGTCAGATAGAAGTTTGATTTGATTTGTTGCCTTGATTGTAATGTTATACAAGATACTGTGGTTACTGAAATGCATATATAATTCAGTATACTTCCATTTCCCAAAAATCTGTGTGCAGTTATGCACACATTCAATTCAACAAATTCAACATTTACTCACTTTAACATATATTCCTTCATTCAGTATATAATTAGAGGCAAAAGGCAATATGAGGCATAGAAAGATTTAAGGTGTCACCTTCTGTTAGGTCTTTCATAATTCCCTAAGTTCTTAGCACTCTCCTTTATCAAATAATATTATATTTATATATCTGTTTAAGTTATTTGGACCATTATGGAAAGCACAAACTATGTTCCAGAGTTATTAAATTGGGCATACTCTGACTTAGTGATACCATTACTAGGCCATATTCCCAAAGATTAAAGAAACAAAAAAAAGATACATTTGTATAAATAAAATTTATAGCAACTTTTTTAAAAGTGGCAAATAATTGAAAACTATGGGCCTACCCATCAATTAAAGAATGGTTGGAAATTTTATGGAATGTGAATTCAATGGAACAATATTATAGTACAAGAAATTATTAAAAAGATAGTTTTAGAGAAACTTGGGAATACTTCCATGAACATCATGATGCAGAATGAAGTGAACAAAACAAAAGAACATTTTATATTATAACCATAAAACTTTAAAAGTGAACAATTCTGACTGTTTATAAATTTTGATCAACATAATGATCAACCATGATTCCAAAGGACTAAGGATGAAGAATGCTTCTCAGTTTCTGACAGAGTAATGATGAATTAAATATACAGAATAAAACAATCATTTTTGGACACAAGCAAAGTGTGAATTTTTTTGCTTGACTATGCAAATTTGATTCATGAATTTTTCTTTTTCTTTTATGGAGGCAGGGACAGTAGTGGAAGTGGAAGAAAGTGTAAATTCTTTTTATGAAAAAAAAAAGAAATTCAGTTTTAAAAATAAATAGAAATTATATGTGTCCCAATAGAATAAAATCTTCTTGTGGCGTGGTAACTGTTTTTCTCTTCATCTTTATATCCCCAGTGTATAGCATAGTGCTTTCCACAGTCTCATAAGGAATATACATAAACATGCATGAGTTCAAATTTGATCTCAGGAAGAGAAATCTCTCCATACTATAGTGCCACCTAGCTGCCCTGCAAAGAACTATTATAAAATAAAACCTAAATGATACCTGTCCTCAAGGAGCTTACATGTCACCAGAGAAAAGAGGAAAAGCTTTTGGGGGAGGAATTGAAAAAGATGTCATGGGGAAGATGGAATCCAGCTCTTAAACAATGAATTGAACTCATTTGGGGGAGTCCTGTCTTTCAGATCACACTGGTTGTTCTTTACTGGTTGAGGCACTTCATCAAGAGAGCATTCCAACTATTACTTAGTGCCAGCTCTGTTCTGATGACTTAAGAAAATTATCAAGATAGACACACACATAAACAGGACTGCACCAAAACCTGGAAAGCTCCAGCAATAAACTTTATTTATTATTAGTTAACTTGAGTGTTGGCTATGTTTGCAGCTGCATACAGTGAACAATCGAAGAAATAATCAGCAGCAGGAAAATTATTTTTATAATAAATTACAATTATCCTTTCCACATCCTGACTTTCCCCATCATTATTTTGAGATATCAAGGACCAACATAAGAAATTAAATAGAAATTTGGGGAGAGTTTTGCAGAAGCTTCAGAGGATATACAAAGGTCAGTAGATGACACAAAATCTATGATGAAATACTTTTAAAAAAAATAAAGTATTATAAACACCCTACAAAATCAGACTTCTTCTCTGTTATAAAGATAGGACGAATCCAGACCAATCCCAGTAAATTTTGGATAGAAAATGCCATCTGCAACCAGAAAAAAAGAACTATGAAGATTGAATATAAATCAACACATGCTATGTTCACTGCTTTTTTTCTGTTTTTTTTTCCTCTCCCATGGTTTTTCCCCTTTGTTCTGATTTTTCTCTCCCAGCACAATTCATAAAGCAATGTGTATTAAAAATAAATAAATAAATGAGAGTAAAAAAAATTACAAGAGTAAACATTCCACAAATCTAAAGAAAAAAAAGATAGAGACAAAATATTTTTGTGGATCTTTCAAATCATGGGAGTACCCAACTTCTTATCCCACAATGTGGAAAGGATAACTGTATTGTTTTGTTGTTGTTTTGGTTTTCACTATTGTTGTCATTGCTGTTGTTATCATTTCTAGAGATGCTTGAAAATTATTTAACATCATCTACAAGAAAATATTTGGTCCCAGATTGAGAATGTGAGACCAGTTCCATGTTTAGGCACTCACACATTCAGCCAGACTAAAAGTTATGTTTAAAACTTCCAACAAGAATTGGCCAATATGTTCAGGATCTCTAGTAAATCAGGATGAACCTAAAGGAAATATGTCTATTAATAACAGATTCACTATACTTACTGCATTTAATCAAATAGATTGGTATTATATCTGGTTCAATTCTGTATCATATCTTCCTGACATAGTAGATCTAATCAATGTGTTGTAGGTTCCTTACTTTCTCCTGTCACTGACAGGATGCTAATAAAGAATTTAATCTATCCACCCATCATTCCTCCTCCTTGCTGCATGATCAGTCTAACAAATTCTCTTATATATTTTCCTAAAACATCTTTTCTTTTTTGAAATTCCTCATTGGTCATAATTATAGCCTAAACAGATGAATCACACAACTCTCCAGTGTACTCTACATATGATATTCATATTCACATCTTCAGAGATTATGATGTTCCATGTGTATCAGCCACATAACAACACTGATAGAATATGGGCATTAAAAAGATGAATTTGTTTCCAGAAGCAGCTTGAGATAATTGAAGAAACTTTGACATTTCCTTTAAGGCAATTCAGTCTAATCTCTTGTTTAATCCTGGACCCAAATTACCTTCTCCATATTTATGTATAACTTCATTGACAAATGTATGGCATAATGTGAGTATACATTCCATCCAATTAATCTTTCTTGTGTGGATGGTCATACCATTTTTTCCAGGATGTTCTACAACATTCCAGAGCTTGTGATGCAACCAAAAGAATATCATCTGAAAACAGCAGTATATGGAAGACCTGACCATCTGATGGAAATTTTTTTGGACTGGATTCTATGTAGGGTATTCTTCATCACAATGATAAATACCTTTTAAGCATGTTATCAGAGGATTGTTAATTAGAATTATTTCTGCTGGTATTTCTTGGAGAAATCTTGATTATTTTTTGATTCATGGATTGGAGACACCTTGTTTGGAGAAGATTCAAAGGCTCTATTTTACTGTCTTGAATGAAATATTTTTTCATATTCAATAAAAAATTATGTACAGTGGTATTTTATATTCTATACATCTTTCAGTCAATTATAAAATGGTCATGATGTGTTCAATTGTAGAGAACTGCATAAGAAGACTTTGTTTCTACCAAACCCTTAAGAATATTCACAATTCACATGTGGGTAAGTCTCACAAAGACTTTATGGAGATGGGTAGGGAATATAATGTAACTTCTATAAGCAAATATTTATGGTCTCTGAAAACACTAGGTATAAGAGAAGAAAATAAAATTGCCTGGGAAGTGATAATTATTATTGATTATACTTTTATTTACTTTTTCAGGAACATACTAATATAATTTCAGTTTTTTTATTAGAATGTAAGGTTCTAGAAGGCAATATTGTTTTGTTTTATGTTTGTATTCCTGGCACCTAGCATAATACCAGGTGCACAGTATTTGTTTAATAAATATCTTCTAAATGAATAAAGTTCCTTTTTCTCCATAAAGTTTTGATCACACTAGTTCTCACTAATTTTCTACTTTTTTCCCTTTTTAGCTCTTTTACCATCATCATTAGTTCTTAAAAAATAAATTATTCATCATAATAGCTAGTATTTATATAAATAATTTTAAGATTTGCAAACCACTTTACATCTGCTAACTCTTGATCCTCAACCCCCTCTAAGGTAGGTGCTATTATTATACCAGTTTTACAGATGTAGATGTTAAGTAACTTGTCCAAAATCACATTGCTATTAAGATTTGAATTAAGGTCTTTCTGACTGCAAGTCCCATGCTTTATCCACTATACCATATATAATGCTCTTAAGCATTATTACAATCAAACTTACCTGCTAAAATGTACATTTAAATAAAGTCATATTGATTCTACTTCAATAACACATCTCACGTATGTTCTATTTTCTCCATTCATGAGATCACCACTCTAATTTAGACCCTTATGACTTCTTATCTGGAGTATTTGGTCACCTGGGACTCTAGGTTTTTTCCCTTTTCAATCCTTACTCCACACAGTTGACCAATTGATACTCTTAAATCCTACATCTGACCAGGTCACTGCCCTGCTTGAGCCTCTGGATAGACTAAAAATGTTTTAGAAGTTCTTCTGTCTGAATTTTCATCATACTTTTCAGATGATGCTTGCTGTTCCCTATATATGATATTCTTTCTCTCCTCTCTGTGTTCTTGTGCAAGCTGCTATTACACTCCTTCCTCACCTAGACTGGATAGTATCCCTTAGCATCTTTCAAAGCTCGACTTACCTACTTCTCACCCTCTCCCCAGTTTTTAATGACTTATTCATAGGAATGATTTTGTATATATTTTGAATTCAATTATCTTTGCTGATGTTATGGTTTGCCTGTAAAACAATTAAAAATCCCTTAAGGCAAGGATCATTTTGATTTTGCCTTTTTATTCTCAGCTACTAATACAGTATTGACCACATAGTAGGTGTTTGCTTGTTAAATTTAATAGGGTACATAAAATTTCATAACCTTTCAGCTATGCCTGTCTCCATCAATTTTCCCCCTTTCCAATATTCCTACTTACTTTTCATTTTATACTGTTATAGATAGAATTTACTCTGTTCTAGTCTCTTTTTTTGCCTTGAAGTCTCTCATAAAGTTACTTCCATGCTTCTTTATATTCCTCATACTTGTAGATTTTAATTGCATTGTAGCATTCTATTACATTAATGCATAACAATTTATTTAACTAATTCCCTATTGTTGAACATTTAAGTTGCTTCTACTAATTTGCTGCAATTACAAATAATGATCCTATACCAGTCTTTGAACGGAGATTTCTTCTTTTCTTTTTTTTTTCCTGATAACACTTTCAAGGTAAATTCTCAGTGATAAGATTATAGTATCAAAGTATATAATGACTTTAATAATTTTTACTGCATACTGCCACATTGCTTTCTCTAACTATTTCTACTAGTAATTGCAATTCTACCAGTAATGAATAAGTGTCAATATCTCTACAACCCAGAAGTATGAAGTTTCATTGCTTTTCATTCTTCTTCTTCTTGTTGTTTCTTTTTCTTCTCATATTGGTTGGTATGATGTCATGCTTAAGAGCTGCTTTAGGTTTCATGTGATTATGTTTTCAAGTGATTATTAACAATTTGTTTTCTTTTTTTAATAAATTGTTCCTTCATGCCCCTTGACTTTATTTTCTAGGAAATTGGAGATGACTGTAAATTTAATAGTTTCTTAAATATTTCAGGACAAGCAGTACTGCCTAGTGTATAAAGGTTTTGCATTAGAATTCAAGTATTTGAGTGCAAGTCTAGCTCTAGATATGCACAAACTAATTACATGTCCATGGGCAAGTCATTTAATCTCTCATTGTTCCTGGAAATTTTCAAACTGTAGATTACAGACAATTTTTTTTAATCTAGTCTGGTGGAGTATCTAGTTTCCAAACTAGACATTCCAGACATTCCCATTCTTTGTTTCTTTCTCTCTCTCTTTACATTATATGTGTGTATATGTATACATACAAGTGTGTGCATGTACATACACTTGTATCCACATCTATATAAACATATATGCATGCATAATCAATTTTTTATTTGTAATATTTGCCAATTTTCCAATCTCTTATTTTTATTTGTAATATTTGCCAATTTCCCAATCTCTTATTTTTTTAATTTTGATGTAATAAAGTACATCTAGCTCAAACCAAATAATTGTACCATGTAAGCTATCATTTCATTATAATATTGACTTTTATTCATTTTACATGTATTCATTTTATGTCCCCAAATAGATTATAAGCTTCTTAAATACAGATAGCATGTCTCCTGCTTCTTCTTCTTTTTTTTTTTTTTTTTTTTGGCTGAGGCAATTGGGGTTAAGTGACTTGCCTAGGGTCACACAGCTAGGAAGTGTTAAGTGTCTGAAATCAAATTTGAACTCAGGTCCTCCTGATTTCATGGCTGGTGCTCTATCCATTCCACCACCTACCTGCCCCATCTCCTGCTTTTTAATCCCTCATGGTCCTCAGACTAGTATTGAGTACATAGCAAGTAATTAATCAATACTTTTGATTGATTTTAGGGCTGACAATCACTCTCTGGACCTGTGGTTTGGAGATAGTCCAAGACTTTAAACTCAATGATGCCATCTGCTCATCTCTTCTACTATACTCAGTTCTGTCTCTGGTCTCCCTCCTTGCTCCAGTCAGGGCTTCCCAGAATCTCCACTCATGTGTGAAAGAACATACTCTACATGATTGTTCCTTCCATGGTCTATGCCATGCCCAGGCAGCAGCCATCTGTCCCCTACCCAGGCTTCAGTGGCCCTGTATTAGAGCTCTGATTTATAATTTATTAGGGGCCTTCTGCTGGGCCTTTAAAGGCTTTTATTTTCCTCAGGAAATCATTGGCACACAGTCCTAACTTAGCACCATCAGAGATACTGCAGGTGTTTGAAAGGACCCCAGATGGGGACATCCAGAATCAGCCCTTGGAATAAGATATGCAATTTGATATTCTCAAACCTGCTGTGCTGGAGAAACCTTTATTGCTTTAAACAGTGTCCCCCAAATTTCTCCACTCTCCTCATTTGCATTTTTGCACATCTGCTGGCCTACTCACAGTCATAAAATTCCATTTTGTTCTTTGAAAGAAGTTACACCTGAGCTAAGGTTGGGCACCCCTGAGAATAAATTCAGGCAGCATGCATGAGTAGTCTTTTGAAACCTCTGTAGGCAATATGTGTTTTTAATAATCATCTGGTAATTAACAGCTGTGATGCAAAGCTTTTCATTTGGAAAAAATAATAATAATTTCAGTGATATGGTGCCAAGAGCCAGATGGGCAGCTGAAGAGAGAGGCCTCCAGCTTATGTATCAAACAGGTGGGAAAGGTGAGGACCAAGGGCCTTGTGATCAATTTGCATCTGGAAAAGCATCTGGGAATTCAACAAAGCTCAAGATCTGGGGAACTGGACCCTTCCAAGCTTTTCCCAAGACACTTTCTCTCTTAGTGCTAATGACAATATTGGTTTTATGCTCTATCAAAAAAGGTGAACCATAGGAAAAAAATAAAAAGTTAATGAAAACCTAAAAGGAATGACTAATGATTGTTTTGACATTTTAAGTACTGAAATTCATTTATTTAAATAAAAATATTTACCATGTAGGTTTAATTGGTTGAACTAGAGTGTTTAATGTTAAGTTTATAGTAAATCTTTTTTTTAAGTATAGCAAGACTTCCACTGACATTAAGTCCTGAAAACATAAGCTACCATATGGTTTAAAAAAAGCCCTGGAAAGAAAAATTCCAAAAACCTCAAGGCCACAGGAGCTGTATTTAACTCACATACTTTGCATTGGTTTCTATATGACAATCCTCATTCTCTGCTTAATGCTGTAGCTAACTTTTCCTTCTTCCTCATCTCCCTAATCATCTGATCCCTTATGCCCCTTTTAGCTCTAAATCCCATGTTATTTATATTTCTCATTAGATCCACTATGGATTTCTTACAGATCTAGGACAGGAAGGTTAGTGTTTATCTTCTTGGCTAAAAACCATTGGAAAGATTTACATACATTTGAGGAAGCATTATAATTCTTCTCATCCAGAAATGTGTATTAGGAATACCTTTTGAGTCCTTTGTTTATTTAGTGAATCAAATGCTAATTATAGGCATCGGGTATCTACCAGGTGCCAGGCACCATGCCATAGAACGAAACATTCAGAAAAATAAATTCTGGTCTGAAAATTTTTATTCTAATGTCTTTTTTAGAGAAGGATACATAGCAACTGATTCTTGCTTCTGCCCATTCAGTCTATCACCATGAACAATATTAGGAAAGCAGCTATTTTTTCACATAACCAAATAGCTTTGTATTCTTATTTGTCATTATGGCAAAGAAACTTTGAATCACCACTTTATTGCATGGAGGGCAGAAACTGGCATTTACTTACATATACCTGGAAAAGCATTTCTTTTTCTTAATGTTAATTTATAAGCTATTAACAGAAAGCAAAGACAAGTTATAATCTTTCTGAGTTTCTTGGTCTGGTGACTATTAATTCACATGAGAGGATCACGGTATGATGAAATGGCTTCAAATACTTTGAAGTATCTCTCTTTAAAGACATAGTCATCAGTGTGTCTCTTCTAGCTTCAGTAGCATCCTCAGAGCTAATCACAAGTTTAACAAAACTAAACCTGATCAAGGTTTATTATTGAAAGATGTTTAAATCAGATCTCCCTCACTTTAGTCCCTTCTCTCCATAACTTTAGGACTTCTTCAAGGCAGAAAATAAAACTCAGCACTTTTCTCCATTGAAAAATAGTCTCTCTTCATGGTTCTCTACAACAACGAGATGTTTAAACCAGTTCCAGCTTCTCAGTGATGAAGAAAGCCATATACATCCAGAGAGAGGCCTGTGGGATCTGAGTCTGGACCACAACATAGCATTTTGACACTCTCTATTGATGTTTGCTTGCATAATGTTTTTCTTCTCAGGTTTTTTTTTTTCCTTTCCTGTACAGCAAGATAACTATAAATATATATATATATATATGTATATATATATATATATACACATATTCAATCTGTCAAATATTTTAATATAATTAACATGTATCAGACTTCCTGCCATCTAGGGGAGGAGGTGGGGGGTAGGAGGGAAAAATTTGTAACAGAAAGCTTTGCAAGGAACAATGTTGAAAAATTACCTATACATGTGTTTTGCAAATAAAAAGCTTTAACAAAAACCAAAAAAAAAGAAAGAAAGAAACAGAAAAATAGTCTCTCTTCCCATCAGGACTGCCATGATAATTTTCTTTCTCTCTTTATCTATAGAGGCCATCTTTGGTCTTTGTTTTTTTTTAAATGGCAACAGATTTTTAACCTAAGTCCTTAAGTGGATGATTGGGTTATTAGATGATAACAGTGGTTTTGAAGACTGGCCTCAAAGT
The DNA here is from genome assembly GCA_023553655.1 of Myrmecobius fasciatus. Lineage (NCBI taxonomy): Eukaryota > Metazoa > Chordata > Mammalia > Dasyuromorphia > Myrmecobiidae > Myrmecobius > Myrmecobius fasciatus. Next base: position 15,349 of record JAJPUD010023257.1, read on the forward strand.
CTTACACTCTAAGTTAAAATTCTTACTAAAGAAATCATACCGACTTCCTTCCGGGGGTGGAGCCATGGTGGCAGAGATCAGACAGGAGTCTCTGTAACCTCCTCTAACCTTCCCTCAAACCAACAACATATGAAGCCTTTAGACTGATTTTGAAGCAAAAAAATCCACAGTATCTGGAGGACAACACGATTCTAGAAGAAGATACTCTGGAAGAACCTCAAAACAGGTCTGTTTTAATTGGGCAGGGGGGTGGTCTGCTGAACCCAGACTGCAGCGCAGGGAGACCAGGGCAGGGAGCTGGAGCAGGGAGCTGGAACAGGAGTCGGGACAGGAGTGGGAGCATTGTGCTTTTCACACACCTGGGAGTCTTCTGGGGGCCTCTTGGGCCAATCTGTCCTGATTGTGGGCAGGTGGTTTGGGGGGTCTGCCTTTTGTGGGGGGTAGATTGTGAACAACTGAACCCCTGATGAGCATCGGACCTAGCTGCCATTACACAACACCCTAGGGTGATCAATCAATCAGCAGGACTGATCAGCACCACAAATAATTCAATCAGCAGAACTGCCCAGTACCTGAAATAATTCAATCAGCAGAACTGCCCCAGGGTGAACTAAAGCAGAACTGCCCAGCACCTGACATAATTCAATCAGCAGAACTGCCCAGTTCCTGAAATAACTCAATCAGCAGAACTGCCCCAGGGCAAATTACAGCAGTTGTCCCACCTTTGCCTTAAACAGACCTCACACCTTTAAAAAAAAAAAAATGAATAAAAAACCAAAAAGAGCTCTCACCATAGACAACTTTTATGGAGAGAGGGAAGAACATTTCTCAAATCCTGAGGCCCCTAAAGGTAAAGCAACTCCAGAAAAAGCCCCAAAGAGAGACATAAACTGGTCTCCATGCCACAAGGCTTTCTTTGAAGATTGCATAAAAAATCTTAAAAGAGAGTTAGAAGAAACATGGGGAAACGAAATGAGATCACTGCAAAATAAAATAGAAAAAATGGAAAAAGAGTGCAATGAACAAAAAATGTAAATGGTCAATTGCAAAAGGAACTAAAAACAGTAACTGAAGAAAATAAGACATTAAAAATTAGAATCGAACAATTGGAAATGAATGACTCATCAAGACTTCAAGAATCAGTCAAACAAAAACAAAAAAATGAAAAGATAGAGAAAAACATGAAATATCTCCAAGGAAAAACAACTGACCTGGAAAATAGATCTAGGAGAGACAATCTAAGGATTATAGGGCTTCCTGAAAGCCATGATGAAAAAAAGAACTTAAGACACTATCTTCCAGGAAATCATAAAAGAAAACTGCCCTGATATTTTAGACCCAGAAGGCAAAATACTCCTTGAAACAATCCACCGATCACCTCCTGAAAGAAACCCAAAAATTAAGTTCCCCAGAAATATCGTGGCTAAAATCCAGAACTATCATACCAAGGAAAAGATATTACGAGAAGCCAGAAAGAAACAATTTAAATATGGAGGAGCCACAATTAGGATCACACAGGACCTAGCAGCTTCTACTTTGAAGGATCGAATGGCCTGGAATCAGATATTCCCAAGGGCAAAGGAACTTGGATTACAGCCAAGAATAAGTTACCCAGCTAGAATGAGCATTATCTTCCAGGGAAGAAGATGGTCATTCAATGATATAGGAGAATTTCACCTATTTCTACTGAAAAGACCAGAACTGAACAAAAAATTTGATCTACAAACACAGAACACAAGAGAAACATAAAAAGGTAACAAGGAAAAAAAAAAACTCTTGAGAACTATATTGATGTTATAGATACTTATAGAATGAGGTTGATTTTATGAATCTATTATTACATTATGATTATGATATGATTACTGTGATTTTATGATTATGATATGATTATTGTGATTTTGTGATTATTAAGATATGATAAACTGAAAAAGAAATTAGAAGTAGAAAAGGGATAACACTGGAAGAAGAAGAAAAGGAGGAAAAATAAAGGAAATTACATCACATGTAGAGGCAAAGAAAACTTATAATGATTGAGGGGAAAAAGGGAGGGGAATGAGAATTTGGTTAATCTCCATCTCATCAGATTTGGCTCTGAGGGAATAATAGACTTACTTATAAGGAAACAGGAGGGAAAGGGGGAAAAAAGGGGTGGGTGCGGCTGAAAAGGGGAAGGATTGTTTGAGGGAAATGGTTATCAAAAGCAAAATAGTAGGGAGGAGGGAAAGGGGATAAGAAAGAGAAAAGCATAAGCTAGGGTAAATAAGATGGCAGGAAGTGCAGAATTAGTTATTTTAACTGTGAATGTGAATGGAATGAACTGTTCCTTAAAGGAGAAGCAGATAGCAGACTGAATTAAAAACCAGAATTCAACAATATGTTGTATACAAGAAACACATGTAAAACACAGAGATACATACAGGGTGAAGGTAAAAGGCTGGAGCAGAATCTATTTTGCTTCAGGTGAACAAAAAAAAGCAGGGGTAGCAACCCTGATCTCAGACCAAGTAAAAGCAAAGATAGACTTAATTAAAAGAGACAAAGAAGGAAATTATATCTTCCTAAAGGGTACCATAGATAATGAAGCAATATCAATACTAAACATATATGCACCAAGTGGTATGGCATGGAAATTCCTAGAGGAAAAGTTCAGAGAGATGCAAGAAGAAATAGACAGCAAAACTGTAATAGTGGGGGATCTCAACCTCCTTCTCTCAGAACTTGATAAATCAAACCACAAAATAAATAAGAAAGAAGTTAAGGAGGTAAACAAAATGTTAGAAAAGTTAGGTATGATAGATCTTTGGAGGAAATTAAATGGAGACAGAAAGGAGTTTACTTTTTTCTCAGCAGTCCATGGAACTTATACAAAAATTGACCATGTGTTAGGACACAAAAACCTCAACATCAAATGCAGGCAGGCAGAAATAATAAATGTATTCTTTTCAGATCATGACGGAATAAAAATCACATGCAATATAAGGCCAGGAGAAAATAGACCAAAAACCAATTGGAAACTAAATAATTTTATCCTAAAGAATGAATGGGTGAAACAGCAAATTACACACACAATTACCAATTTCATCCAAGAGAATGACAATAATGAGACAACATACCAAAATTTGTGGGATACAGCCAAAGCGGTAATAAGGGGAAATTTTATATTTCTAGATGCTTATTTGCATAAAATAGAGAAAGAGAAAATCAATGAATTGGGCTTGCAACTAAAAAAGCTAGAGAAAGAACAAATTAAAAACCCCCAATCAAATACCAAACTTGAAATCCTAAAAATAAAAGGAGAGATTAGTAAAATTGAAAGTAAAAAAAACTATTGAATTAATAAATAAAACTAAAAGTTGGCTTTATGAAAAAACCAACAAAATAGATAAACCTCTAGTTAATTTAATTAGAAAAAGGAAAGAGGAAAATCAAATTGTTAGTCTGAAAAATGAAAAGGGAGAACTTTCCACCAATGAAGAGGAAATTAGAGCAATAATCAGGAGTTACTTTTCCCAACTGTATGCTAATAAATTTGATAACCTAAGTGAAATGGAGGAATATCTACAAAAATATAGATTGGCCAGATTAACAGAAGACGAAATAAATTACTTAAATAGTCCCATTTTAGAAAAAGAAATAGAACAAGTCATTAATCAACTCCCTAAGAAAAAATCCCCAGGACCAGATGGATTTACATATGAATTCTACCAAACATTTAAAGAACAATTAACTCCAATA
>JAJPUD010023258.1:0-20217 GCA_023553655.1 Myrmecobius fasciatus
GGCTCCTTCCCCCACCCCCAGTGGCTGCAGATGTGGTAGAGGTATTCGTGTCCAGGTGTGGGATTGCTTGGATCAGGGGTTCTTCACCAGAATCTGCAAACCTGTTTTTAGTATATTTTTATAATTGTGATTGCTTTCCTCTGTAATCCTTCATATTTTATTTTGCGCATTTAGAGACATTTGGAGAAGGGGTCCCTAAGTTCCCCAGAGGACTCCACTTCTGCCTCAGAGAGATGGCCCACCAGCCAGTAAATGGCGGAGTTGGGCCTCCAGCCAGCGTCTCCCTGACCTTGAGTCCAGCCTGCCCACTCAGCGCCAAGGGCTTGCCTCTTCACATCCTTCCACAGTTGAAATAAACGAATATGCTAAATAAAGGTTGCATCCTTTCTGGGTGGCTCAGGCTACATAAATATCTCCCATAGCCTCTCAAATTTTGGTCTCTTCACTCCTACACTCAAAGGACCTTTCCCTCCCCCTGCAAATTTGAAAGCAGACATAGCAAAACCTGAGAATGAACCTTATTTGTTCTACACACTATCAAGTAACCTTCATTTCCCCAATCCATTAGTCTCTGGCCCGAGGGCAGGGTCATTTTTATGCTGATAAAAGACTGGATTTTGAAGTTGTTTTCCTTGGTAATTCAGGTCTTTTTTTGTTGAAGGGAGGGACTTAGGAGTTTCAGGGTCAATTGATATTTGAATGTCTCAGAATTGTTTTGGGTGTGTGTATATGTATATGTGAGATTAGAGATGACCTCATGAGCAAATATTTGGGTGAAATATATAATCCCAAGGATTTACCTATTGCATAATTATAACAGTGACATAAATAACAACCTCTAGAATTTATATAGTGTTTGCAAAGCATTGTCTATACAGTTCTCCCTCCCCCCTCAATTTATTTGCTTATTCATCCATTATCTATTTTTACATGCATTTATTCTGTACCTCCTACTTTTCCTGAATTTGAATTAAAAATTTTTTTTAATAGTATTTTATTTTTCCAAATACATGTAAAGATAGTTTTTACCATTTATTTTTGTAAAAATTTGTTCTAAATTCTTCCTCCCTTCCTTATCTCCACTCTCCCCAAAACAGCAAGCAATCTGATATAGGTTAAATATTTGAAATCCTTTTAAACATTTCCACATTTGTCATATTGTACAAGAAAAACCAGACGAAAAGAGGGGGGAAAAACATGAGAAAGAAAAAAAACAAAGTGAAAATGTCATGCTTTGATCCACATTCAGTTTTCTCTTGGATGTGATTGGCATTTTCCTCGAATTTAAATATTAAAAAAAAAAATGAACTCCCCACAAATACATAGTCCATTCCCTCAGTCCTCCTGTCCAAAGTCTTGCTCTGGACCTTGAGTCCTTCACCTCTCTGATGGTAAAGAGGTATTGTGTTTTATTTGCAGACCTCTGGACTTGGGGTTATCATTATATCTATTAGAGTTCTTAAATCTTTCAGAGTTCTTTTTCTTCATAATTTTGCTGAGATACCACATCTCATTGATCCTTACAATACAACTCTGTGAAGTATTAAAATTATCTTTTTACATGTGAGCACATGAACAAAGGTTCAGGGTCATACAGCTCTTGAATCATTGCTCTTACCTCAGTCATCCTCCCTTCAGTGTCCTTGCCTTAGTTTCCCCATCTTTATAATAAGGAAGTTGGACTAGAAGATCCTTCCAGCTCTCCAAGGTCTCTCCTAAAATGTGGTACTTAGAACAGAGTTAAATAGAGGGGATGGGAGACTAAGGTACAACAAGTGGACCAAATCATCCAAGCTGGGAAAAATTCTATTGACTGTGTTTACCCAGCAAGAATGGAGAATTGAATTTATTGAAGGAAGAATCCAAAGAACCAAGGGGATATGGGAGAGAAAGGCTATTTGGAGCTGGAAAGACCAGTATGCATATGCAGTGAGATGATAGGAAAACAGATGGCATCTGGGTAATAAGACTTTAAAGGCTACTTGGAGACAGCACATTGAGAAGCTTATTGGAGACACTAGAAAGTAAATGGGAATAAGTCCAGCTCTGTTATCCTGCTGACTTGGGCCAGTAAGGTGATCACATAAGGACACAGGGCATAGAGATTGACAGATATTAGCACTGGAGTAGCCTTGAGTGATCATCTGGTCTAAGACCATCCATCTTTGTACAAAAACGAGACTGGGACCCAGGGATTTTGAGTGTCTTGTCTTAAATCATGTAGATGGTCAAGCAGCCTTCCAAATAAAAAAGCCTCTGTAGCCAGGACTGGTAACAAAGTCATTTAGAAGAGTGCTTAGAGGGAGTCTATTCAGACTTCCTTTTCATATTTGGGGAAACTGAGGCCCAGTGAGGGAAAGTGGGGTGACCAAAAGATAAAGGGAACAATTTGTAGAATTGAGATTTGAACTTGAGGCCTCCATCTCCAAACCCAGTCTTCTTGCCAGGTAATAGTAGATAGAGCTATTTGAGAAAGGATGCTGTATGTACTTATGTACTCAAGGAAGAAAGAGAGGGAATAGTAGATAATGTGGGAATGAGAGGATTTTAATAGCAGGCATTGGTTTGGGATTTGGGGGGATGTGGGTTCAAGTCCTGACTGACTTTCACTGAAGAAGCTCCTGGGGCAGAGTGTAAGCCTTGTGGTGAATGGGTGATCAGGAGCTCCAAAGGAGCTTGAAGAGATTACCTGCTGTCCCTAGGAAAGTGCTGTAGTAAGGGGGTGGAGAAGGGAGGGCTGATACCCCCATATTGCCAGAGCCAGGCAGCTGAGTGTTCATTTACATCTGGAAGTGTGCCCTAGAATGGAGTTTAGGTCACTCTGTCTTGGAATCTGTTTACATTGTCCAGAGAGAGCTTAGGATTTTTCTGTCTGGCTGCAGAGTGAGGGGAGTAACTCAGGAAATGGCCAGTCCAGGGATGTTACTGGATGTTTGTTTGCTGGAATACCAGTATGAGAGCATGTGTGCACACACATGTATGTGTGTGTGTGTGTGTGAGAAAGAGAGAGACTAAGAAAGAGACAGAGGGTGACATTGAGAGAGACTGAAGAGGGGGGATAGAAAGAAACAGAGGCAGAGAGAGACAAAGATTGAGACAAGAGAGATAGGCAGAGAGTGATGTACTGTGTGCCTGAGTGTGAACAGCACCGTCTTAAGACACTGGCAACCTTTTAAAGGACGACATTGTTTCCTTGAGTTCATGCACAGCAGTAGAGACAGTGTGGAATATAAATGGGGAATACTGGGTTTGGAATCAGGAGAGATCTGAGTTCAGATTCTGCTTCTAAACACTTCCCAAATATGCAATCCTGGCTAAGCCCCTTCAGCTCTTTCAGGCTCTTTTTTGTTCAGTCATTTCATTCGTACCTCATTCTCTATGGACCCATATGGGGTTTCCTTGGCAAAGACACTGGGATGGTTTGCCATTTACTCCTTCTCTGGCAGATAGAGGCTAAGTGATTTGGCTGACATCTCACATCTAGGAAGTTTCTGAGGCTGATGTTGAACTCGGGTCTTCCTGACTAGCTCTCTATAGGTGGTGCTTCCTAGCTGCCTGTCTTCGAGGCTCAATATTCTTATTTGTAAAAATAAATGTTGTAATAGTTTCAGTATCTCCCCTTAGCGATTATTGTGAAAGTTAAATGAGGTAATATATGGAAAGAACTTTGTGAACCTTAAAGTGCTCTATAAATATGAGTTGTCATCAGTAGTTATATGTTCATGTGTGTGTACATGCACATGCATTTGCCCCATCAGCTTTTTTTTTTTTTTGCTTTTTGCTGAGGCAATTGGGGTTAAGTGACTTGCCCAGGGTCACACAGCTAGGGAATGTTAAGTGTCTGAGACCAGATTTGAACTCAGCTCCTCCTGACTTCAGGGCTGGTGCTCTATCCACTGCGCCACCTAGCTGCCCATCAGCTTTTAAAGATTATTTTGTAAACTGATTTGGGTTTGCTTGAGATTAAATAAAGAATAGTTTGGGGGCTAGAGGGAAATGGCTGTTCAAAGTTCCAGCATTTTTCACAGTAAAGCAATTAAGAGAAACAAAAATCTGTTAAAAGTTTTTCTAGTCAAGGGAACTGTACCCTTCCCCAACAAGTGAGTGTAGAAGCTTCTACAAGAGATGAGAGTTTAGTAGAAAGAGCACTGGGTTTGAGATTGGAAGACTGGGTTCAAATGGTAGCATCGTTATTTACTTTCTGTAAGACGGCCTCTCATCTCTGTGGACCTCATTTTCCTCAGCTCTCCAGTGAGCAGATTGGACTGGATGACCTTTCGGTACTTCTGGGTCCAGATCTAGGATCTTATGTAATCCTCACCTGGCCCCTCCATGTTCCCACAAGCTGAGGGTTCTCTCTGATTGTCACTGACCATGTTTCCTCTCTTTGTGTTGCTTTTCACAGGAACCAGAGAATGTCTCTCCTAGCCCGTCAGAATGGCAGGGGAGAGCAGGAGCCCCAGCTAATGAGAGTCCTCAGAGTGTCACCTTCCACTGTCAAGATGGGGTGCGACATCAGCCAAAGTAAGAGCCTCCCATTGGTGGTTTCCTTCTTTCTCAGAAAGTGAACATGTGTCGTTTTCAGCCTGTATATGAAATTGACTAGCGTAAAACTGACCTGTGTGAAACTGACCAGTGTAAAACTGACCAGTGTGAAACTGGCCTGGGGGAAACAACTGGCCAGCATGAAACTGACCAGTGTGAAACTGACCAATGTGAAACTGATAGAAGAGGAAAGAGTTTGGCAGTCTCTCAGCTCTGTGGTCTGCCTATTAAGAATGGGATTTTGGGGCAAAGCTTTTAACCTCAGGTTTCTTATAGCTGCAGAATGAGGGGGTTGACTGCATGGTCTCCAAGCTGGTTTTTTGCTCCAAGGCTGTGTTCTTATGACCCTGCATTTCTTTGACCCCATCGCAGATGAAAACGAACCCCTGCTTGTCAGAGCTGCTCTTAATGTTGGTCTGCCTGGTTAAATTGTCCCAAGGATGGCAGCTTTCTGGCTGAGGTTGTGAGTCACCAGTCTTAATCTGTGTCCAGTGGACAGCGTTATTTCATCATTACAGGGGACATTATGTCTGTCCTCAGGTATTTGAAAGGCTGTCATGAGAGGGATTACAGGTACTCAGCTTGGGCCCAAGGCATGAGCCAGGGGCAATGGGTGGGAATGGAAAAAAAGCAGATTTCCATCTAATATGAGGAAGAAGTTTCCAATATTATCACAGTCATGCCAAAGTTCTGTGAGCTGCCTGGGGGTAGTAAGTTCTCCCTCACTGGAAGGCTTTGAGCAGAGGCCAGATGACCACTGCTCAAGGATATTGCAGAGAGATTCTGCTTTAGGGATAAACTGGACTTGATGGACTGTGAAGTCCCTTATGACTCGGAGATTGTGTTGTCTTTGACTTGCCTCCGGCTCCCCTTCCCAAATAATGTAGAGTTGTGAGGGCTTGAGCTGTGTGTGTGGGGATGGGGTGAAGGCAGGGCTGGGCTGGTTTTTCTGTGGCCATCATATCCAATGGGAGTAAGAGTAGAAAATGAGCAGGACATCTGTCTGAGTGCTTTCTCTCCTTTGGAAAAAAAAAAAAAACCCAGAAAAATTCAGTACCTGGCCATAATCTCTCTCCCTCTCCTCTTCCTCTTTTTTCTCCCTCTTTCCCTCTCTCCTCTTTTTTGTTTTTTCCTCTCACTTCCTTTCTTCCTTCTCCTGTCTTTCTATCTTTCTGTCTCCCTATCTTTCTTCTTTTCTCTTCTATATCTCTGTCTCTGTCTCTGTTTCTCTCATACATACATGCTTCCTAGAAAGGCAAATGCTTTGCCTCTGACCGTCTGAAGCAAGCCAGACTGAATGGCGTAACTGGTGTCAGGAAGTGTCTCACTGCTGGAGTTGTTGCAAGGCTCTTTAAGATATCTTAAAGCCTCACAGTGGACTTTGTTTAGCTGTTCTATTTTGTTTCTGGAAATGACAGGTTATACTTTTCTAAATAGAAGCCAGACTCTACTCTGCTCTTGTAGAAATGACCAAAGAGGAGAGGATTGGCCCTTGGGCAAATTGTGATCGTGGTGGAATTTATCTGGCTGATCTGGCTGCTTTATTTAAAAACAAAACCAAACAAAACCAAAAAACCTTAAAAAATTTGTGTTTTCTCTTTACCTACATTCCCAGTTTATCCCCCCTTTCTCCTTCTTAGAGAACCACCCCATAACAGGATAGAAAGTGGGAAAAGTTTGACATTTCTTCATCAGCAAGCATTTATTTAGCATCTACTATTTGCCAGGTGGAATGGATAGGTGTTTGAGTGATAGAGTGCTGGGCCTGGAGTTAGAGAAAGACTTTTCTCCTGGGTTCAAATCCAGCCCCAGACGCTTCCTAGCTATGTGACTTATTGCAAGTCACTTAACCCTGTTTGCCTCCGTTCCCTCACCTGTCAAATGAGCTGAGAAGGAAATGGCAAATTGCTCCAGGATCTTTGTCAAGAAAACCCCAAATGGGATCACAAAGATTCTAGTACGACCGAACAACATTGGCCAGGCCTTGCATCAGGCCCTGGGGATACAGAAACAGAGTGAGACAATCCTTATACCTCATACTTGTATGGAGAACATACATCCACACACACAAATGCAAGATGAATGCAAGTATATAAAAAGAAATTATTGGAGGACAGAACAGCCAGTGAGGTCAGGTAAGGGTGACTCTTAAGCTGAGTGTTGACTGAAGTAAGGGGTTCCCAGAGGAGAAGATGGGGGGGGCAGGCCTTCCACTTAGGGGGGACCAGCTCCAGAGACAGAAGATGGAACCTGTTTTCTGTGTCATCCAGAGCCCGCTGTTTCTGTACCTCAAGTGCTTTTGATGATATCAGTTTGTTTAATTGAACATTTGACAGTAGTAGCAACTCCTATTCATTTGCCACTTTTTTTTTTTTTTAACAAAGCACTTCACAGACATGATCTCATTTGGTTCTCCCAACAGCCATTTGAGGTTGGTGCTAGTATGAGTCACTGTTATGCAGCCATCATTGTCTGGGGGTGGGGAGGGGGCCCGGGAGGCAGCAGAGAAGGAGTAGCCCCCAGGAGGAGTTGGAAGAAGAGAAGGTTTCAGGCATTTGAGGAATAAGGAGGTGATCTCTAGGGAGCTGGAGAAAGAAATGGCAACTACTCCAAGCTAAGGAAACCCCAAATGGGTCCTGAAGAGCCAGACAGAGCTGAAATGACCGAACAACCGCAATTCTAGGTGGGACAGGGCACTAGAAGGGTTCCACTCTGGTGGGTGCCAGAGAGTGGAGGCGAGGAAGAGGAGAGAGCCTCCATGGTGAGATGGTGGGGCTTCTAGGCAGTCCAGAGTCAGGGCCATTTTCCAGGTCTTCAGGCCCTGGATTCCATGCTCACCAAAGCCTGTACTTCCACCTGACCACGGATGCTGATGAATGAGCCAGAGACCTCCATTCTCCCTAATGTGAGGGCCCAGCAGGCACTGAGAGGGGTCAAGCAGTAATGCTCTCTCAGGTCCAGCAGGAGCCCAGTCTGGTGGCTCCTAGTCTCGTGACTTCCAACTCCTAATTCTATGACCAATGCTGTGAGCATGGATCATTCCAGTTGCAAAATATTACGAAATGATTGATCATATTTCATGTGATTTAGAACTTGTAGCTTCAGTGTAGAGATGGAGGGAAAGGAAGGAAGAAAAAAGGATATGCATTTATTAATGACCTCTTGTGTGTCAGGAATTGTGCTAAATAAGTATTTTACTTATAAATTACTTAAATAATATAATTATTTTAATAAGTACTTTAGAAAATGTTAACTCATTTGAAATGCACAATAACTTAGGTAGTGTTATCCCTATTTTAGAGATGAGAAAGTGAAGGCAAACAAAAGGATCACAGCATCAGTATGGGTGCTGCCTTCCTACCCCAGATCTCCAATTATTATGATACCATGCTTCTTCCCACCACGAGCACATATGTCTTGCTTGCTTAATAAATGCTAACTGAAGGAATAGTAATCACTTAATACATGCTGGTTAGATCTGATTGAATTGGATGAATGCTTGTGATTTGTTGAATTTAATTTGGTTCCCTAATTAAGCGTGGTCTGGATTAAAATTTAAATCACTTTCTAGCCTTCAATTGCCTCCTGACCCACGGGAGAGAAAGCTGGTGAGAGGCTATGCCAGAAACTGGGCCAAGTAAAGAACCTTCTTTGAGAAAAGGAAAGTGGATGTATTTCTAGTTTTCCTTTGAGCTCTTCCTTGGGGTTACAGACTCTGGCCGGGGAGTCCCAAAGAGTAAACATTGAGGGAGGGGCTCAGAGGGGATCTCACCCCGCCTCGGTGAGTGCTTTGGGAGGCCCTGCTTGGACTCTCTTTGCACACACCACCCATGTGTCTGTCCAGCCTGCTGCCCGCAGGACTCCTCCCCCAGTCCTGAGGCCATCGTCCAGCCTTTCCTGGGTCAGAACAGGCCACGGCCCCCTGAGTGGGATCCCAAGCCAGATGTTTCCTCATGACTGAGGATGGGGCTGTCACTGGATAGTGGAACCCAGTGGGGAGTGTAAGCGGAATAGCCTCTGGCACCAGCTGGACACCAGCTGCCAGGCCTCTGGCAGTGACATCAGGAAACCTCGTGGAATAAAAAACGAACACAAACAGAGGCAGAAACAGGTGTGAGAAGCTGGGCAAAGCACGTCTGAGGCCGAGCAGCCCCTCGGACCCTCACGCCTTGTGTGGGAACGGCCAAAGGTGGCCAGATTTGGAGCCGGAAGGGCCTTCATGCTGGCCGGGCCTTTGGTTTGTGGGGAGTCCCATGCTCACAGGCGCCAGAGCCGAGTTTGAATCCTGAGCGCGCCCACGTTCAGTTTAGTCCAAGCCAAGCCATGTCAATTTAAACAAACCTTTAAGGGCCGTGTCTCTCCCTTTACTTTGTAAGGCCTCTGAGGGCAAGGGCTGCCCTTCACCTCCATTCTTGGGGCTCAGCACAGTGCCTGGCACTTGGAGGTGCTTAATAAGTGTTTACTTAATAAGTGACTGACTATTGTAGCCACAGATGAGTTCTGCCTTCGGGCCTGCTAAGGCTTCCAGTCGAACAGGTGAATGGGAATGTATTCATAGGTAAAAAAAATACATATATGTACAAAGTAATTGTGAGGGAGAGGGCACTGGGAAGGAGGGCAGTTGTGTAGGATTGCAGGGAGCTTTGAAGGAAGTTAGAGATCCTCATGGGAGAATGTTCCTGGTGGTAGGGGCAGGGGCAGCTTGTGCAAAGGTGTGGAGGTGGGAGATGGGAAGATCAAGTTGGAGGAACAGCAAAGGGATCCCCTGGCTTGGCTGTCTGAAGGCCGCAGTGTTCTTTCTGAGCCCCAATTTCTTCATCTTTCAGGAGGGGGGTTGCTCTAAATGACCTCTAGTCATCTCTTTTAGTTTGAAATAAGCCCAGCTGTGATGGCTCCAAAGCCAGGTCCCCAGCCCCCACGGACTCCCCTGGGCACAGATCGGGCACAGATTGGGCACGTTGGGCCCTCAGGGCTGCCGACTCAGAGCCAGCGCAGACAACAGTCCTAGATCCTGGCTGGCGGAACGAGGCCATCTGCTTGGGGGGGACGGTGCAGCGTCCCATGGGGGAAAGTAAAAGCAAAGGGAGGCAATGGGAGCAGGACCTGAAGTATAGAGCGTTGCTTTGGAGGCGCAGTGATGGAACACAGGGCTTGGAATCAGGACGACCAGAGTTCAGATATGGCTGTCTGCCTCAGTTTCTTCATCTGTAAAATGGGGATAATTACATCACCTGCCTCCCAGGATTGTTGTGAGGGTGAGATAAAATTACAAATACTTATTTCCTTCCTTCTTCCCCCTTTCCCCTCCCTTGGGGGGTCTCCCCTCATTGGAGGTCTATGAGCAAGAGCTAACCGACAATGTGACCACAGCAGATTTATGGAAGAGGAGGGAAGTGGGAGAAGAAGCATTTATACAGCACCTGCTGTGTGCTGGGAACTGTGTTGAGTGCATTTTATAAATATTATCTCTGATTTTCTAACAATCCTGCAAAGTTTGCACTCTTATTATCTCCATTTTACATCTGAGGAAACTGAGGCAAGCAGAGGTTAATTCCAAAGTTTCCCACTCATGAGCGTCTGGGACTGGACTTGAACTCAGGCCTTTCTGACTCCAGGCTGTCTCTCTCTGTCTGTTGTGCTGCTAGCTGAATTGGATTGAATAAATAGCCTTTGTGGACCATTTGAACCCTAGGATTCTGGAATTGTCCCTCTGCTAGGGAGGGATCTCTAGGAAAACAGTCAGGGATGGCACGAAGGGCTCACCGTTTGAGCCCCTGCACGTGGCCTTTTTGCTGACCCCCCTCTTGTTTTTGTTGTTTTCTCCGATCAGATTTTCCAGAATTCCTCCAGCCCCCAGCCCCCTCCCCCTCCCCCTGCTCGCTCTCCCCGGCTCCTTGTCACAGGGCAGCTTTTTCCTTTCCATCAACCTCCCAGCACAAGTGCATCTGCAGCGTCCCCCATGGCCCCGGGGGGACCCAGGTTAATAAGCTAAGCTGGTAAGAAGCCGCCCGCCCACCGGGCAACATGGTTTCTTTTACATCCCACATTTCCATTTTAACGGGGACCTTTAATGCCCTGATCGATCGTTCAGCCAATTAACAATCAGTTAAGTTGTGCCCGCCTTCTCCAGGCACGCTGCCAGCTGCTTGGGATGTGCAAAGAATGGCTCCCTAGTGGCAAGGAGCTGGGGTGCCCAGGGGCGGGGGATGGGTATGGGTATGGGCCCTGGAGAGGAGGGTGAGAAATAGAGAATGGTTAAGTGGGAGAGAAGGGGCTGGACTTTGGGGGAGGGGAGGAGGGGTCCTGGGAAGGGGGGGTGCTCTGGGAGGCACAGGGTGAGGGGGGCCATCCCAGCAGATAAGGGCCAGGGCTTCAGGGGGGGGATGTCCAGGGAGGCCTGGGAAAGTGAGGGGGTGCTCTGGGAGGCACAGAGGTGGAGGGGGCCATCCCAGCAGGGCCAGCGGAGGAGGGCCAGGGCTATGGGGCAGTGGGGGATGTCCAGGGAGGCTGAGGATGTGGGTGGGCCCAAGCGGGCCAGGCTAATTACTCTTCCCTTGGTCTTGGTCCGGCCTGTGTTTGAGCAATGTCCTTTGGGCAGCAGTGGGTGGTCAGCATAGCACTGGAGGATGAGAACAGGAGGCAGTGTGAGATTTCTGGGAGCGGGCCCGAGGGCCTGACCACCAGGGCCAGCTGTGTAAGTGGGAGGAGGGGCCAATGGAGAGATTTCGGGCAGGTGGAGATGAGGGTCGCACCAGAGTTATAAATCGGGGGCACTGGAGGAGGATGGTCCAAAGACAGGGGAAGGTGGCGAAGGTTTGGGGGGAGAGAATGAGTTGAGTGCAGAACAAGATCAGCGTGAGCCGCCTCTGTCTAAAAAGCAGTTCTGAGGTGGGACTGAGCCTTGTGTGTGGCTGGGGGCGTCGCGGGCACAGAAACGATAACTAAGCCCAGGGGAGCTGATGAGATTGGGGGACACCCACAGCTGGGGGGCGGGAAGGGGATGTGAGCCCTCCTGCCCAGCTGCAGCTCTGAGTTTTAGGCACTTTTTCCCTCACTTTGGCCCAGCTTGGATCCATTGCTCCC
Organism: Myrmecobius fasciatus; assembly: GCA_023553655.1. NCBI lineage: Eukaryota > Metazoa > Chordata > Mammalia > Dasyuromorphia > Myrmecobiidae > Myrmecobius > Myrmecobius fasciatus. Next base: position 11,629 of record JAJPUD010023258.1, read on the forward strand.
ACTGATCTTGGGCCAAGCAGAGCAAGTGGGATTCTCTCCCAAGAATCACCCTGAATCCTGGATAGGTGCTGGCTAGCATGGCCACCGGCTCCCGGTCCTTAGTGCATCTCCCTCTGTAGGGTACCGTCTCCATGAGAGAGTACCGTGGGATTTCCCGTTTCCACGTCCATGCTGCCATGTTCCTCCTCCTCATGGCCCAAGATCACATCCATTTTTTGTTTGTTTTAGAGAATATCAGTGTTAACTCTGTGAACTCACAGTCCACTTAAAATCTCTGTTTTAAAAAAATTTTTTTAGCATGACCCCTTATTTACCCATTCATAGAGTTATAGATTTGATGCTGGAAAGGGATCTTGAGGAGTCTAGTTCCCTCATCTTAAAGATTTGGAAATGGCTAAGTGATTCTCCCCCCACCCCCCTCCCCGCCCCAGATCATACAGCAGGTAAGTGTCAGAGACCGGATTGGAAGCTGCCATCGTGAGCCCTCCATCTGTCCTGTTTGTTCTTCCTTCCATCCCTCACCTGGCTGAAAGTTGCACCATTATTTTATCCCAGTCCTCTCCATCATTCGGGACGAGGCTGGAGCTCTACATCCTTCTTAGCAGTCCCCCTAGCTTACAGGTCTATTCCTTCAACATTTCCACGACACTTGGGAACCTTTGGGGGTCCGGTTATTACTCAGTTATGTCCCCAGAAACTTCTTGAGGGTGAAGACCAGGCTTTAAAAAGCTTCCAGATCCTTCACTCTCCAGAGAACAGACATGGGAGACACTGAAGTTCATTTAATCCCATCCTTTCACTTTATAGACCTTCTGCTCAGCCATCAAGCATTTAGTAAGTGCTTACTGCATGCCAGAAACTGAGACAGGTCCTTGAGCAAAGGGAGCCTGGGTTCTAGAAGAAGCATTGGGGAAACCGAGGGCCAGAGATGCCGAAGGCCTCCCCATGGGATGGGACTCCAGCTGGCATTGGAGCTTTGCCTCTTGGGCTCTCCACAGTAACTCTTGGGGCTCCATAAATCACTACTGATTTATTGGTGGGTATAAACTGAAGAGGATTCGCCAATAGTTGGCGGCTACTCAGGAGGTGGGATGATGAGGGCAGGAGTAATGACAGGATCCAAAACAAAATACCTTTTTATTTTTATTTTTTTTTTTATTTTTCTGCCCCAGAGGGAAAATGGTAGCAATGATCCCTTGTGAGTCGAGTTACCCAGGAGGGTTGGTCAATAAATAGTTATCGAGCATCTATTCATAGACTAAAGACTGGGGTTCTTAACATACGGTTAACCATGGATCTCTCAGAGGATCTGTGGATAAATATTGAGGATCCACAAAGTTGGGATGAAAAAAAAGACATTTTTATTTTCATTAATTCTTGCTTTCCCTTTGTAATCCTGTATACTTTATAATTTCTTTTTAAAAACATTAGCCTGAGAAGGAAGTCTTGAGCCTTATCTGATTGCCAAAAAGTTATAGATCTTAACCCAGAAAGGGCTAAGAGCTCCAAGGTGATACACATGGGAAAATGGCACTTAGGAGCTTGCCCCCGGTCAAGGCAGCGAATATCACTGAGCCTCAGTTTCCATGTCTGTAATATGGGGATTAGCCAGTCAATCAACGAGCATTTTTTAAGACACCAAAAATGAAACGGTATTGACAATGTATATAGCCTGTGGACATGTAGAATGCATAAATAAAGGTAAAATGTACACATTTGTGTGCATACATAGCAAACCAAAAATATATTTGAAGAAAGTAGAAGAAATAACAGGTCTTTATTCATGAGCCATCAAAGAAAAAAAGCAGATGGGTGTGTTAGGGGAGAGTGAGGGGTCCGGCCGAGCCTCCATGCTGAGAGCGGGTGGTCTCCAGCACGCTGGACGGACTCCCTCTGACAAACTTGGGAGGATGCACCGACCAGATCCCCATCCATGCGGATATGTTGGGTCTTGAAGTCACAAGTCTCTCATGAAGATCACCTGGGAGAATCAGAGCTGATTTTTTTTTTTAACTCTCTTGTATTATTTCATTGTATTGGACAGAACATTAAGGAAGCGCTTACTGTGTACCTAAGTGTTGGAATACCAGTATAAACAGACAGACAATGCCCTGTTCTCGAGTCTTAATGGGGGAAGGGGTGCGACAACACATGGAAAGGAGCTGAAAAGCGGGCATTGAGGGGAAGGAGGTTTGGTTTTTTATATGGAGGAAAGCTGGAAAAGCCTCCAGAGCCGGGAGCTCAAGTGCCCTGGCCCCCAGTCCCATGATTTTGTCTTTGGAAGGACCATGCTGTCCCGTCCGCATCGCTAAGGACTGGCCTCTATAATGTGCCCATGTGTTCATTGAGTCTGTGCCGGGCCCCCTCCTAAGGCAGCCCATGTCACATTTGGACCCTTCCCTCTTCCATTTGTCCCCCTCTCACCCATAAATGTCCTCTGTCACCTGTATTCACTATTGGATTAGCTGCTGAGGATGATACACGTACCTGGCCGTCCTTCCGGGTCCTCCCCCACCAACCCAAACGCTCCCTTCCGATGTCCTCAAGTTTGGGGGGGCTGTGGATGACCTGACTGTACCCCATTTCTTTGAGTTCTACTAGAGCAGGTATTTGGATCAATGTAATACTTCTTGGGGGGAGGGGATGTGACCAAATAGAACTGAACATCTCGTCCCCAACAGAGAATTTTCCAGCTAGATCTCGATCTCGAGGCTCCATGGTGAGAATGACCATTTAAAGAATTGCCTTAAGGACTGGAAATCCTTGGATCTGGGGCATGATTGACAGTGGGGTGCAGAAGGGGGAGAGTGGTCCCTCCTAACAGTAAGAGCTGAGTTTGGGGGAGGGGAGTCCTAAAGCCACAGCTTCCAGAAGGGGAGGGGGCCCGACTTCTCAGGCCAACAGTGGGTCCTGATGGACCAGTGCAGGCCCCCAGCTGTGACCAAGCAAGCCGTTATCCTCTCCAGAAGCAAATTGTTTCCATGGTTACCGACTCTCCTCCTGTGGAAGCTGTTCACTCAACCCAGGAATGGATTAGAAAAGGGGGGGGGGATTGGGGGACTCTGCTGGAAATACAGCTCAAGCTTTAATGGCCACACGCCGAATCTGGGAGCTTTAGCACTGGATCTGAACTGAAGCGAGCTATTTACTTTATTTAGATGCTCACATCTGGGAGAACAAATATTTTAAAAAAATTCTTTTTGCCCTTTAGATGCTCACATCTGGGAAAGCAAGTGTTTTTTTAATATCCTTTTGCCCTTTGACTTTTCTATGTAGCACATGAAGATTTATTTTACAAATTAATTAATTTGGGAGGGGAATGTCATAGAGAATCTCTGCTCTGATATTTTGTAGCTGAGAGACCCTGTGCAAAGTGCCTTTAACCCTTCCGAGCTCCAGTTTTCTCATTATAAAATGGGGTAATAATACTCAAATCATTGGACTAGAGCATTGGGCTGATTCTAATAGGATGAAATAGGATAGGAATAAGCATAAAACATATATGAAACATAAAATTGTAATTCATATATATTTATATGTAATATAAGGAAGGAAGCAACTACTTAAGCAGGTCCATCTTTCTGATTGTGACCCAAAGAACCAAGATGGACCGTTCGGAGATCTGATCCATCACCAATTTATAACCAATTAATCACCAATAAATGTAACCAGTTTATCACCAATCACTGAGAGTCAGGGAAAGCTGTGGGAGATGGCACGTGGTCCTGGCATGTGGAATCAGAATTTCTCGCTCAGGATTCTGAAAAGCCGTCCAGTGGAGCCTCCCCCAAATGCACATCTGCTCTCTTGGATCCCCTGTCCCATCTGATGTGGCCGGGGAGCCTTGACTTCTTGGCGTGGGCGCTGTAGCCAAAGCAGCTCTGAAGTGAGACACATTTCTTTGTATTTTTCAGATCAGATCAGAGGGCGGCTGGTTGGCCAAAGGAAGCCTTGGAACCTCTGCGGGACTTAAATGAGGTAGGTGCTAGTGACCCGCGGAGCAAGAGCCCCCAACTCACTGCCTTTCCTTTTCTGGGAAATGCTCTTCTTATTCCTGGCAAGGAGTCCTGGAAAGAGCCTCATATTGGAGAGAGCACCCGGGTTCAAGTCCTGACTTACTGCCCTGTCTCTGACTTCCTTGAACTTCAGATACTTCATTTAAAATGACAGATTTGGATTAGAAAAGCTTTAGGGCCCTGTCTAAATCTAATGTTTTGTTGTTGTTTTATCACTGGTCTGTATTAAGAGTTGTTTTGGTGCTTTTGGATTAGAAGGCCCTGTCTAAATCTAAATTTTTTTTTATCATTGGTCTGTATTAAGAGTTGTTTACTAGTGTTTTTGGATTAGAAAAGCTTTAGGGCCCTGTCTAAATCTAATGTTTTGTTGTTGTTGTTTTATAACTGGTCTGTATTAAGAGTTGTTTTGGCGCTTTTGGATTGGAAAAGCTTTAAGGTCCTGTCTAAATCATCTAAATCTGCATTTTTTATCATTGGTCTTTATTGAATTGTTTTATTGTTTTTGAATTAGAAAAGCTTTAAGGTTCTGTCCAAATATAAATTTTCTTATCCCTGGCCTGTATTAAGATTTCTGTTGTTGTTTGCCCTTCATTCTCCAAGAGGAGCACATATGGGGGAGATGATGTCATAACATGAGAGTGAAATGGATTTAAGCAGGGGATGGCTGGGCTCACTTTCCCCTCTAGAGCCATCTGGGTCCAGTGGCCAGAGAGAGCTCAGGATGACTGGACATGGCCTGGAGGCGGTGGGAGATGGCCTTTTAAAGTAAGGTCTTCAATGGGTCTCAGTTTGTCCGAGGTCAGACCCAACAAAGTCTATTTATTGCTGGTCCTTATTCAGAGAGAAGCGTCAGGAGTCAGTGAATAGGGAGCTGACCTCAGGGACTTACTGTTCGTGTGACCAGGGCCTCAGTTTCTTATCTGTAAATGGGAATAGTGGAGAAGGCGGCTTTTGAGAGCCTTGCCAGCTTCTACCAAGGCATGGACCAGGATTGGAATTGCACCCGTAGAAGGGAAAGCAGGACCTAGAATATTAAAATACGGCACAGTGCATCCTGGAGCTCAGAAGGAGGTGAGGAAGCATGCACTGGAGACGTCTTGGTTGTAACATGGGGGCTTCTGGGAGAGAGGAGGGGAAATCTCTGAGAACCAACAACAGGGCCAGAAATAAAAGTGGGAGCTTCAGCACAACGTTTTTAGTCCAATAAAAGATCAAGGAGACAAATGGAAGGCTTTGAGGACCTGCTCTCCACGCCTTGGGCCCCAGCCATGCTCACCACTTCTGGGTCACTGTAGTAGCCATGTCTGTGACATCCACGCTGGCTCTGCACTTTTAAGAACAGTGTTGAGGTCCTCCAGTCCAGCATGACCCCAATCATGTCCTGTGCTCTTTTTATTTTATTTTATTTCATCTTTTTGTTTTTATGTTATCTTTTTGTCCACTGAGAGCACAGCCATCAGGCTTACTGGTCATGTGGGAAAGGAAAGGGACTGGGCCGAGGCTCTTACATTAAGGGAAGGTACGATCATGAGATTTGATCCCAAGCCTTTTGGAACCAAATCCCCTTGGCAATTAAAGCATAATGCATGTCTGAGCCCATTTTTCTGCAGGCGGAGCTGTCCATCGTGATTTTAATTAGCTTGTCCCAGATTTTACTCCTAGATATATTATTAAATTAGCTCGACAGAAATCAATAGAGTTGAATTAGGCCTTGGGGGGCCATGATTCTGGTGTCCATTAGTGAGACCTTGACCCAGAATGCGTTGCCCCATGTTCCCCACAGTGTTAGAGTAGGGAATCAGATCGATCCGGTGTCTTGCCATTCCAGGCAGGGGAAAAGGAAGGTCCTTAGGGGCTGTGGCCCAGTCTGAGGAGAACGTGCCAGGTGCCAAGTGCCCGCTGTGATGCCGGGGACAAAGGGCCGCCTTCGGGCGGAGGGCCACGCTGAGCTTTTGGCCGGCCTGCCTTTTTCTGCAGAAATCCTGGGCTTAAAACAAAGCTGGCGGCCGGATCAAGCTGCTTTTTGCTCTTTCTTCTGAGACCGCTTAGAATTTCCTTCTCTTGGGAAGTCTGAGGCTTATAAAAGGCTTTCTTTGAGAGAGGTGGGGTGCTGGGCCTGGGCCGGCGAGCCCGGAACCATGATTCTGTGGAGGTTGGGGCCCGGTGGGACGGAGCTCTGAGCTCTAGCTGGTTAAAGGCAGTGGGCGTCTGCCCCCAAGTCTGACCCTAGGAAAATGATGCTCCAGAAATGTGGACCGTGGAGGGGACCGTGGAGGGGACCGCGGAGGGGATGAGGGAACCGCGGAGGGGACCATGGAGGGGACCGCAGAGGGCCGAACTGGGCCTCATCAGAAAGGGAGGAGCCCGTCTGAGCTCTGGTGCCAGGGGCGTGGAGTCAGGCTGTGAGTGACCGCTGTGCCTCCAGCCCGATGAAATAGGGAGACCCAGCCCCCCCCAGCCCCCAATTAACCAGCAAGCACACGCTTGCATGTGTGGTTCTAATGTGTCGTGTGCACAAACATATGCACACATGCACTCTGCAAATACCCATATGTAATGTGGGTATAGTCGGTGTATGTATACTTCTATATAAATACATGTGTATGTACAAATACAGGAATTAACACAAATATGTGTCGCCGTATGTATACACTTTAACAACTATGCACAGATGTGGGTGTGTACAGTCTGAGTATACTTATAAGTACATGTGTATGTACAAATAGAGGTATCAACACAAGTATGTATCACCGTATGTATACACTTTTGAATTTGCACATGTGTGGGTGAGCACAGTTTGTATACACTTATATAAATGCACACACATGTATTTGCACAGACATGCATAGATGCACATGCACATTTTGCCAATATGCACACACGTGAATGTGCGCAGACTGTATATACTTATACATATATACTTATATGTGTATATATATATATACATATACTTATATACCTGTGACACATTGACACAAAGCTGTTAGTGCGCATGTACATTTTTACAACTACACATATATGTGGGTGTGCACACCCCCTGTGCGCATGTCCCGCTATAGAAACACACACGTGCCCGAACACACGGTTAGACTTGCACCCCCGCACGTGCACAGCACGCTCTCATGCCCGCAGAGACGCCCGCCCCCTTTCCTTCATCTGGATAAGGCCCCCGTGGCCCCCAGCCCGAGCGCGCCCTCACCCTCCCTGTCCCTGCCGAGAGCAGTGACGTCTGTCTGTCTGTCTGCCTGTCTGTCTGTCTGTCTGCCTGTCTGCCTCCGGAAGCCCGGCTGCGCCTGGCGCCGCCCCTCGGAATCGGGCCTCCTTCTTAGCGTGCTCCCCCTTTATGCCGGGTGTCTCTGGGTCTCTGGGCCCTGCTCAATTGCCTCTGCGCCGGCTCAGTTCGCCCGGCACGGCCTCCAGGCCCGCCCCTCATGCCGCGCCCTCCCCGCTGCTTTGGAGAGGGGCCCCGGGCTCCCCTCTTGTGCCCACGCCGTCGGACCTCGTCCGCGGGGCCTCTGCCCTTAGCTCCTGGAACCTCAGTCCGGCAGGTCTGCCCGCGGGTCACTTCTGGGCCCTGCGCGTATGGAAAAGGCCTCTTCTGAGGGCCGGGCAGGATTGGGTCTCAGATCCTGCTCCACAGGCCCCGGGGGAGAAGGGAGGGTCTTCCAGGAACCGCCCGGCGGAGCAGCAGCGGTGTTCGCCGGGGGCATTGGGCTGGAGTGTGGAGAGGGGATGGGGGCACGGGGGATGGGGGCCCGGGGGATGGGGGCCGGGGTCTGCTTAACCCCCATGGCCGAGGCAGAGGGCCCCCGGGCCCCCGGGCCTCCAGCCTTGGAATGAGATTGGGCACTTGCGCCCTGAGAGCACGGCTCAGATAAGGAGGGGAGAGTGTGGTCCGAGGCTGCCGCCGCCCTGACCGGAAGGGTCAATGTGCATCCTAAAGCAGATCCGGGAGTGGAAGGGGCAGGCGCGCCCGGGGCTCATTCCGGGACCCCCCTCTTCTTGCCCTGGGCGTCATTCTGGGCAAACCAAGCTCACAACCGTGCCAGGAGAGCCGGTGCGCCCACAGAAAATATCAGGGCCTGGAGGCACAAGCTGCCCAGGAAAAACTTCATCTTCATTTAATCATCCCGGAGGGTTGTGTTTCGCTATTCTGAGAAAATGATGTGCACCTGCGCAGGGAAAGGCTGGAGAAGAAAGTTTCTGGACCTGGGATTCCACAGGCCTTAGAGGCTAGGCTCTGACCACTTGTCTGTCAGTCTGTCTCTCTCTCTGTCTCTCTGTCTCTCTCTCCTCTATTTCTCTCCCCTCTCTGTCTCTGTCTCTTTCTCTCTGTCTCTTTTTGTTTATGTTTTTCTCTTTGTCTCTGTGTCTCTGTCTCTTTCTCTCCTCTATTTCTTTCCTCTCTCTGTCTGTCTCTTTATGTTTGTTTTTCTCTTTGCCTCTCTGCCTGTCTCTCTTTCTGTCTGTGTTTTTCTCTTTGTCTCTGTCTCTGTGTGCCTTTGTGTCTCTTTCTCTCCTCTCTGTCTGTCTCTTTATGTTTGTGTTTTTCTCTTTGTCTCTCTGTCTCTGT
>JAJPUD010023259.1:0-20214 GCA_023553655.1 Myrmecobius fasciatus
GGCTCCTTCCCCCACCCCCAGTGGCTGCAGATGTGGTAGAGGTATTCCTGTCCAGGTGTGGGATTGCTTGGATCAGGGGTTCTTCACCAGAATCTGCAAACCTGTTTTTAGTATATTTTTATAATTGTGATTGCTTTCCTCTGTAATCCTTCATAGTTTATTTTGCGCATTTAGAGACATTTGGAGAAGGGGTCCCTAAGTTCCCCAGAGGACTCCACTTCTGCCTCAGAGAGATGGCCCACCAGCCAGTAAATGGCAGAGTTGGGCCTCCAGCCAGCGTCTCCCTGACCTTGAGTCCAGCCTGCCCACTCAGCGCCAAGGGCTTGCCTCTTCACATCCTTCCACAGTTGAAATAAACGAATATGCTAAATAAAGGTTGCATCCTTTCTGGGTGGCTCAGGCTACATAAATATCTCCCATAGCCTCTCAAATTTTGGTCTCTTCACTCCTACACTCAAAGGACCTTTCCCTCCCCCTGCAAATTTGAAAGCAGACATAGCAAAACCTGAGAATGAACCTTATTTGTTCTACACACTATCAAGTAACCTTCATTTCCCCAATCCATTAGTCTCTGGCCCGAGGGCAGGGTCATTTTTATGCTGATAAAAGACTGGATTTTGAAGTTGTTTTCCTTGGTAATTCAGGTCTTTTTTGTTGAAGGGAGGGACTTAGGAGTTTCAGGGTCAATTGATATTTGAATGTCTCAGAATTGTTTTGGGTGTGTGTATATGTATATGTGAGATTAGAGATGACCTCATGAGCAAATATTTGGGTGAAATATATAATCCCAAGGATTTACCTATTGCATAATTATAACAGTGACATAAATAACAACCTCTAGAATTTATATAATGTTTGCAAAGCATTGTCTATACAGTTCTCCCTCCCCCCTCAATTTATTTGCTTATTCATCCATTATCTATTTTTACATGCATTTATTTTGTACCTCCTACTTTTCCTGAATTTGAATTAAAAATTTTTTTTAATAGTATTTTATTTTTCCAAATACATGTAAAGATAGTTTTTACCATTTATTTTTGTAAAAATTTGTTCTAAATTCTTCCTCCCTTCCTTATCTCCACTCTCCCCAAAACAGCAAGCAATCTGATATAGGTTAAATATTTGAAATCCTTTTAAACATTTCCACATTTGTCATATTGTACAAGAAAAACCAGACGAAAAGAGGGGGGAAAAACATGAGAAAGAAAAAAAACAAAGTGAAAATGTCATGCTTTGATCCACATTCAGTTTTCTCTTGGATGTGATTGGCATTTTCCTCGAATTTAAATATTAAAAAAAAAAATGAACTCCCCACAAATACATAGTCCATTCCCTCAGTCCTCCTGTCCAAAGTCTTGCTCTGGACCTTGAGTCCTTCACCTCTCTGATGGTAAAGAGGTATTGTGTTTTATTTGCAGACCTCTGGACTTGGGGTTATCATTATATCTATTAGAGTTCTTAAATCTTTCAGAGTTCTTTTTCTTCATAATTTTGCTGAGATACCACATCTCATTGATCCTTACAATACAACTCTGTGAAGTATTAAAATTATCTTTTTACATGTGAGCACATGAACAAAGGTTCAGGGTCATACAGCTCTTGAATCATTGCTCTTACCTCAGTCATCCTCCCTTCAGTGTCCTTGCCTTAGTTTCCCCATCTTTATAATAAGGAAGTTGGACTAGAAGATCCTTCCAGCTCTCCAAGGTCTCTCCTAAAATGTGGTACTTAGAACAGAGTTAAATAGAGGGGATGGGAAACTAAGGTACAACAAGTGGACCAAATCATCCAAGCTGGGAAAAATTCTATTGACTGTGTTTACCCAGCAAGAATGGAGAATTGAATTTATTGAAGGAAGAATCCAAAGAACCAAGGGGATATGGGAGAGAAAGGCTATTTGGAGCTGGAAAGACCAGTATGCATATGCAGTGAGATGATAGGAAAACAGATGGCATCTGGGTAATAAGACTTTAAAGGCTACTTGGAGACAGCACATTGAGAAGCTTATTGGAGACACTAGAAAGTAAATGGGAATAAGTCCAGCTCTGTTATCCTGCTGACTTGGGCCAGTAAGGTGATCACATAAGGACACAGGGCATAGAGATTGACAGATATTAGCACTGGAGTAGCCTTGAGTGATCATCTGGTCTAAGACCATCCATCTTTGTACAAAAACGAGACTGGGACCCAGGGATTTTGAGTGTCTTGTCTTAAATCATGTAGATGGTCAAGCAGCCTTCCAAATAAAAAAGCCTCTGTAGCCAGGACTGGTAACAAAGTCATTTAGAAGAGTGCTTAGAGGGAGTCTATTCAGACTTCCTTTTCATATTTGGGGAAACTGAAGCCCAGTGAGGGAAAGTGGGGTGACCAAAAGATAAAGGGAACAATTTGTAGAATTGAGATTTGAACTTGAGGCCTCCATCTCCAAACCCAGTCTTCTTGCCAGGTAATAGTAGATAGAGCTATTTGAGAAAGGATGCTGTATGTACTTATGTACTCAAGGAAGAAAGAGAGGGAATAGTAGATAATGTGGGAATGAGAGGATTTTAATAGCAGGCATTGGTTTGGGAGTTGGGGGGATGTGGGTTCAAGTCCTGACTGACTTTCACTGAAGAAGCTCCTGGGGCAGAGTGTAAGCCTTGTGGTGAATGGGTGATCAGGAGCTCCAAAGGAGCTTGAAGAGATTACCTGCTGTCCCTAGGAAAGTGCTGTAGTAAGGGGGTGGAGAAGGGAGGGCTGATACCCCCATATTGCCAGAGCCAGGCAGCTGAGTGTCCATTTACATCTGGAAGTGTGCCCTAGAATGGAGTTTAGGTCACTCTGTCTTGGAATCTGTTTACATTGTCCAGAGAGAGCTTAGGATTTTTCTGTCTGGCTGCAGAGTGAGGGGAGTAACTCAGGAAATGGCCAGTCCAGGGATGTTACTGGATGTTTGTTTGCTGGAATACCAGTATGAGAGCATGTGTGCACACACATGTATGTGTGTGTGTGTGTGTGAGAAAGAGAGAGACTAAGAAAGAGACAGAGGGTGACATTGAGAGAGACTGAAGAGGGGGGATAGAAAGAAACAGAGGCAGAGAGACAAAGATTGAGACAAGAGAGATAGGCAGAGAGTGATGTACTGTGTGCCTGAGTGTGAACAGCACCGTCTTAAGACACTGGCAACCTTTTAAAGGACGACATTGTTTCCTTGAGTTCATGCACAGCAGTAGAGACAGTGTGGAATATAAATGGGGAATACTGGGTTTGGAATCAGGAGAGATCTGAGTTCAGATTCTGCTTCTAAACACTTCCCAAATATGCAATCCTGGCTAAGCCCCTTCAGCTCTTTCAGGCTCTTTTTTGTTCAGTCATTTCATTCGTACCTCATTCTCTATGGACCCATATGGGGTTTCCTTGGCAAAGACACTGGGATGGTTTGCCATTTACTCCTTCTCTGGCAGATAGAGGCTAAGTGATTTGGCTGACATCTCACATCTAGGAAGTTTCTGAGGCTGATGTTGAACTCGGGTCTTCCTGACTAGCTCTCTATAGGTGGTGCTTCCTAGCTGCCTGTCTTCGAGGCTCAATATTCTTATTTGTAAAAATAAATGTTGTAATAGTTTCAGTATCTCCCCTTAGCGATTATTGTGAAAGTTAAATGAGGTAATATATGGAAAGAACTTTGTGAACCTTAAAGTGCTCTATAAATATGAGTTGTCATCAGTAGTTATATGTTCATGTGTGTGTACATGCACATGCATTTGCCCCATCAGCTTTTTTTTTTTTTTGCTTTTTGCTGAGGCAATTGGGGTTAAGTGACTTGCCCAGGGTCACACAGCTAGGGAATGTTAAGTGTCTGAGACCAGATTTGAACTCAGCTCCTCCTGACTTCAGGGCTGGTGCTCTATCCACTGCGCCACCTAGCTGCCCATCAGCTTTTAAAGATTATTTTGTAAACTGATTTGGGTTTGCTTGAGATTAAATAAAGAATAGTTTGGGGGCTAGAGGGAAATGGCTGTTCAAAGTTCCAGCATTTTTCACAGTAAAGCAATTAAGAGAAACAAAAATCTGTTAAAAGTTTTTCTAGTCAAGGGAACTGTACCCTTCCCCAACAAGTGAGTGTAGAAGCTTCTACAAGAGATGAGAGTTTAGTAGAAAGAGGACTGGGTTTGAGATTGGAAGACTGGGTTCAAATGGTAGCATCGTTATTTACTTTCTGTAAGACAGCCTCTCATCTCTGTGGACCTCATTTTCCTCAGCTCTCCAGTGAGCAGATTGGACTGGATGACCTTTCGGTACTTCTGGGTCCAGATCTAGGATCTTGTGTAATCCTCACCTGGCCCCTCCATGTTCCCACAAGCTGAGGGTTCTCTCTGATTGTCACTGACCATGTTTCCTCTCTTTGTGTTGCTTTTCACAGGAACCAGAGAATGTCTCTCCTAGCCCGTCAGAATGGCAGGGGAGAGCAGGAGCCCCAGCTAATGAGAGTCCTCAGAGTGTCACCTTCCACTGTCAAGATGGGGTGCGACATCAGCCAAAGTAAGAGCCTCCCATTGGTGGTTTCCTTCTTTCTCAGAAAGTGAACATGTGTCGTTTTCAGCCTGTATATGAAATTGACTAGCGTAAAACTGACCTGTGTGAAACTGACCAGTGTGAAACTGACTGACTAGCGTAAAACTGACCAGTGTGAAACTGGCCTGGGGGAAACAACTGGCCAGCATGAAACTGACCAGTGTGAAACTGACCAATGTGAAACTGATAGAAGAGGAAAGAGTTTGGCAGTCTCTCAGCTCTGTGGTCTGCCTATTAAGAATGGGATTTTGGGGCAAAGCTTTTAACCTCAGGTTTCTTATAGCTGCAGAATGAGGGGGTTGACTGCATGGTCTCCAAGCTGGTTTTTTGCTCCAAGGCTGTGTTCTTATGACCCTGCATTTCTTTGATCCCATCGCAGATGAAAACGAACCCCTGCTTGTCAGAGCTGCTCTTAATGTTGGTCTGCCTGGTTAAATTGTCCCAAGGATGGCAGCTTTCTGGCTGAGGTTGTGAGTCACCAGTCTTAATCTGTGTCCAGTGGACAGCGTTATTTCATCATTACAGGGGACATTATGTCTGTCCTCAGGTATTTGAAAGGCTGTCATGAGAGGGATTACAGGTACTCAGCTTGGGCCCAAGGCATGAGCCAGGGGCAATGGGTGGGAATGGAAAAAAAGCAGATTTCCATCTAATATGAGGAAGAAGTTTCCAATATTATCACAGTCATGCCAAAGTTCTGTGAGCTGCCTGGGGGTAGTAAGTTCTCCCTCACTGGAAGGCTTTGAGCAGAGGCCAGATGACCACTGCTCAGGGATATTGCAGAGAGATTCTGCTTTAGGGATAAACTGGACTTGATGGACTGTGAAGTCCCTTACGACTCGGAGATTGTGTTGTCTTTGACTTGCCTCCGGCTCCCCTTCCCAAATAATGTAGAGTTGTGAGGGCTTGAGCTGTGTGTGTGGGGATGGGGTGAAGGCAGGGCTGGGCTGGTTTTTCTGTGGCCATCATATCCAATGGGAGTAAGAGTAGAAAATGAGCAGGACATCTGTCTGAGTGCTTTCTCTCCTTTGGAAAAAAAAAAAAAAACCCAGAAAAATTCAGTACCTGGCCATAATCTCTCTCCCTCTCCTCTTCCTCTTTTTTCTCCCTCTTTCCCTCTCTCCTCTTTTTTGTTTTTTCCTCTCACTTCCTTTCTTCCTTCTCCTGTCTTTCTATCTTTCTGTCTCCCTATCTTTCTTCTTTTCTCTTCTATATCTCTGTCTCTGTCTCTGTTTCTCTCATACATACATGCTTCCTAGAAAGGCAAATGCTTTGCCTCTGACCGTCTGAAGCAAGCCAGACTGAATGGCGTAACTGGTGTCAGGAAGTGTCTCACTGCTGGAGTTGTTGCAAGGCTCTTTAAGATATCTTAAAGCCTCACAGTGGACTTTGTTTAGCTGTTCTATTTTGTTTCTGGAAATGACAGGTTATACTTTTCTAAATAGAAGCCAGACTCTACTCTGCTCTTGTAGAAATGACCAAAGAGGAGAGGATTGGCCCTTGGGCAAATTGTGATCGTGGTGGAATTTATCTGGCTGATCTGGCTGCTTTATTTAAAAACAAAACCAAACAAAACCAAAAAAACCTTAAAAAATTTGTGTTTTCTCTTTACCTACATTCCCAGTTTATCCCCCCTTTCTCCTTCTTAGAGAACCACCCCATAACAGGATAGAAAGTGGGAAAAGTTTGACATTTCTTCATCAGCAAGCATTTATTTAGCATCTACTATTTGCCAGGTGGAATGGATAGGTGTTTGAGTGATAGAGTGCTGGGCCTGGAGTTAGAGAAAGACTTTTCTCCTGGGTTCAAATCCAGCCCCAGACGCTTCCTAGCTATGTGACTTATTGCAAGTCACTTAACCCTGTTTGCCTCCGTTCCCTCACCTGTCAAATGAGCTGAGAAGGAAATGGCAAATTGCTCCAGGATCTTTGTCAAGAAAACCCCAAATGGGATCACAAAGATTCTAGTACGACCAAACAACATTGGCCAGGCGTTGCATCAGGCCCTGGGGATACAGAAACAGAGTGAGACAATCCTTATACCTCATACTTGTATGGAGAACATACATCCACACACACAAATGCAAGATGAATGCAAGTATATAAAAAGAAATTATTGGAGGACAGAACAGCCAGTGAGGTCAGGTAAGGGTGACTCTTAAGCTGAGTGTTGACTGAAGTAAGGGGTTCCCAGAGGAGAAGATGGGGGGGGGCAGGCCTTCCACTTAGGGGGGACCAGCTCCAGAGACAGAAGATGGAACCTGTTTTCTGTGTCATCCAGAGCCCGCTGTTTCTGTACCTCAAGTGCTTTTGATGATATCAGTTTGTTTAATTGAACATTTGACAGTAGTAGCAACTCCTATTCATTTGCCACTTTTTTTTTTTTTAACAAAGCACTTCACAGACATGATCTCATTTGGTTCTCCCAACAGCCATTTGAGGTTGGTGCTAGTATGAGTCACTGTTATGCAGCCATCATTGTCTGGGGGTGGGGAGGGGGCCCGGGAGGCAGCAGAGAAGGAGTAGCCCCCAGGAGGAGTTTGAAGAAGAGAAGGTTTCAGGCATTTGAGGAATAAGGAGGTGATCTCTAGGGAGCTGGAGAAAGAAATGGCAACTACTCCAAGCTAAGGAAACCCCAAATGGGTCCTGAAGAGCCAGACAGAGCTGAAATGACCGAACAACCGCAATTCTAGGTGGGACAGGGCACTAGAAGGGTTCCACTCTGGTGGGTGCCAGAGAGTGGAGGCGAGGAAGAGGAGAGAGCCTCCATGGTGAGATGGTGGGGCTTCTAGGCAGTCCAGAGTCAGGGCCATTTTCCAGGTCTTCAGGCCCTGGATTCCATGCTCACCAAAGCCTGTACTTCCACCTGACCACGGATGCTGATGAATGAGCCAGAGACCTCCATTCTCCCTAATGTGAGGGCCCAGCAGGCACTGAGAGGGGTCAAGCAGTAATGCTCTCTCAGGTCCAGCAGGAGCCCAGTCTGGTGGCTCCTAGTCTCGTGACTTCCAACTCCTAATTCTATGACCAATGCTGTGAGCATGGATCATTCCAGTTGCAAAATATTACGAAATGATTGATCATATTTCATGTGATTTAGAACTTGTAGCTTCAGTGTAGAGATGGAGGGAAAGGAAGGAAGAAAAAAGGATATGCATTTATTAATGACCTCTTGTGTGTCAGGAATTGTGCTAAATAAGTATTTTACTTATAAATTACTTAAATAATATAATTATTTTAATAAGTACTTTAGAAAATGTTAACTCATTTGAAATGCACAATAACTTAGGTAGTGTTATCCCTATTTTAGAGATGAGAAAGTGAAGGCAAACAAAAGGATCACAGCATCAGTATGGGTGCTGCCTTCCTACCCCAGATCTCCAATTATTATGATACCATGCTTCTTCCCACCACGAGCACATATGTCTTGCTTGCTTAATAAATGCTAACTGAAGGAATAGTAATCACTTAATACATGCTGGTTAGATCTGATTGAATTGGATGAATGCTTGTGATTTGTTGAATTTAATTTGGTTCCCTAATTAAGCGTGGTCTGGATTAAAATTTAAATCACTTTCTAGCCTTCAATTGCCTCCTGACCCACGGGAGAGAAAGCTGGTGAGAGGCTATGCCAGAAACTGGGCCAAGTAAAGAACCTTCTTTGAGAAAAGGAAAGTGGATGTATTTCTAGTTTTCCTTTGAGCTCTTCCTTGGGGTTACAGACTCTGGCCGGGGAGTCCCAAAGAGTAAACATTGAGGGAGGGGCTCAGAGGGGATCTCACCCCGCCTCGGTGAGTGCTTTGGGAGGCCCTGCTTGGACTCTCTTTGCACACACCACCCATGTGTCTGTCCAGCCTGCTGCCCGCAGGACTCCTCCCCCAGTCCTGAGGCCATCGTCCAGCCTTTCCTGGGTCAGAACAGGCCACGGCCCCCTGAGTGGGATCCCAAGCCAGATGTTTCCTCATGACTGAGGATGGGGCTGTCACTGGATAGTGGAACCCAGTGGGGAGTGTAAGCGGAATAGCCTCTGGCACCAGCTGGACACCAGCTGCCAGGCCTCTGGCAGTGACATCAGGAAACCTCGTGGAATAAAAAACGAACACAAACAGAGGCAGAAACAGGTGTGAGAAGCTGGGCAAAGCACGTCTGAGGCCGAGCAGCCCCTCGGACCCTCACGCCTTGTGTGGGAACGGCCAAAGGTGGCCAGATTTGGAGCCGGAAGGGCCTTCATGCTGGCCGGGCCTTTGGTTTGTGGGGAGTCCCATGCTCACAGGCGCCAGAGCCGAGTTTGAATCCTGAGCGCGCCCACGTTCAGTTTAGTCCAAGCCAAGCCATGTCAATTTAAACAAACCTTTAAGGGCCGTGTCTCTCCCTTTACTTTGTAAGGCCTCTGAGGGCAAGGGCTGCCCTTCACCTCCATTCTCGGGGCTCAGCACAGTGCCTGGCACTTGGAGGTGCTTAATAAGTGTTTACTTAATAAGTGACTGACTATTGTAGCCACAGATGAGTTCTGCCTTTGGGCCTGCTAAGGCTTCCAGTCGAACAGGTGAATGGGAATGTATTCATAGGTAAAAAAAATACATATATGTACAAAGTAATTGTGAGGGAGAGGGCACTGGGAAGGAGGGCAGTTGTGTAGGATTGCAGGGAGCTTTGAAGGAAGTTAGAGATCCTCATGGGAGAATGTTCCTGGTGGTAGGGGCAGGGGCAGCTTGTGCAAAGGTGTGGAGGTGGGAGATGGGAAGATCAAGTTGGAGGAACAGCAAAGGGATCCCCTGGCTTGGCTGTCTGAAGGCCGCAGTGTTCTTTCTGAGCCCCAATTTCTTCATCTTTCAGGAGGGGGGTTGCTCTAAATGACCTCTAGTCATCTCTTTTAGTTTGAAATAAGCCCAGCTGTGATGGCTCCAAAGCCAGGTCCCCAGCCCCCACGGACTCCCCTGGGCACAGATCGGGCACAGATTGGGCACGTTGGGCCCTCAGGGCTGCTGACTCAGAGCCAGCGCAGACAACAGTCCTAGATCCCGGCTGGCGGAACGAGGCCATCTGCTTGGGGGGGACGGTGCAGCGTCCCATGGGGGAAAGTAAAAGCAAAGGGAGGCAATGGGAGCAGGACCTGAAGTATAGAGCGTTGCTTTGGAGGCGCAGTGATGGAACACAGGGCTTGGAATCAGGACGACCAGAGTTCAGATATGGCTGTCTGCCTCAGTTTCTTCATCTGTAAAATGGGGATAATTACATCACCTGCCTCCCAGGATTGTTGTGAGGGTGAGATAAAATTACAAATACTTATTTCCTTCCTTCTTCCCCCTTTCCCCTCCCTTGGGGGGTCTCCCCTCATTGGAGGTCTATGAGCAAGGGCTAACCGACAATGTGACCACAGCAGATTTATGGAAGAGGAGGGAAGTGGGAGAAGAAGCATTTATACAGCACCTGCTGTGTGCTGGGAACTGTGTTGAGTGCATTTTATAAATATTATCTCTGATTTTCTAACAATCCTGCAAAGTTTGCACTCTTATTATCTCCATTTTACATCTGAGGAAACTGAGGCAAGCAGAGGTTAATTCCAAAGTTTCCCACTCATGAGCGTCTGGGACTGGACTTGAACTCAGGCCTTTCTGACTCCAGGCTGTCTCTCTCTGTCTGTTGTGCTGCTAGCAGAATTGGATTGAATAAATAGCCTTTGTGGACCATTTGAACCCTAGGATTCTGGAATTGTCCCTCTGCTAGGGAGGGATCTCTAGGAAAACAGTCAGGGATGGCACGAAGGGATCACCGTTTGAGCCCTTGCACGTGGCCTTTTTGCTGACCCCCCTCCTGTTTTTGTTGTTTTCTCCGATCAGATTTTCCAGAATTCCTCCAGCCCCCAGCCCCCTCCCCCTCCCCCTGCTCGCTCTCCCCGGCTCCTTGTCACAGGGCAGCTTTTTCCTTTCCATCAACCTCCCAGCACAAGTGCATCTGCAGCGTCCCCCATGGCCCCCGGGGGACCCAGGTTAATAAGCTAAGCTGGTAAGAAGCCGCCCGCCCACCGGGCAACATGGTTTCTTTTACATCCCACATTTCCATTTTAACGGGGACCTTTAATGCCCTGATCGATCGTTCAGCCAATTAACAATCAGTTAAGTTGTGCCCGCCTTCTCCAGGCACGCTGCCAGCTGCTTGGGATGTGCAAAGAATGGCTCCCTAGTGGCAAGGAGCTGGGGTGCCCAGGGGCGGGGGATGGGTATGGGTATGGGCCCTGGAGAGGAGGGTGAGAAATAGAGAATGGTTAAGTGGGAGAGAAGGGGCTGGACTTTGGGGGAGGGGAGGAGGGGTCCTGGGAAGGGGGGGTGCTCTGGGAGGCACAGGGTGAGGGGGGCCATCCCAGCAGATAAGGGCCAGGGCTTCAGGGGGGGGATGTCCAGGGAGGCCTGGGAAAGTGAGGGGGTGCTCTGGGAGGCACAGAGGTGGAGGGGGCCATCCCAGCAGGGCCAGCGGAGGAGGGCCAGGGCTATGGGGCAGTGGGGGATGTCCAGGGAGGCTGAGGATGTGGGTGGGCCCAAGCGGGCCAGGCTAATTACTCTTCCCTTGGTCTTGGTCCGGCCTGTGTTTGAGCAATGTCCTTTGGGCAGCAGTGGGTGGTCAGCATAGCACTGGAGGATGAGAACAGGAGGCAGTGTGAGATTTCTGGGAGCGGGCCCGAGGGCCTGACCACCAGGGCCAGCTGTGTAAGTGGGAGGAGGGGCCAGTGGAGAGATTTCGGGCAGGTGGAGATGAGGGTCGCACCAGAGTTATAAATCGGGGGCACTGGAGGAGGATGGTCCAAAGACAGGGGAAGGTGGCGAAGGTTTGGGGGGAGAGAATGAGTTGAGTGCAGAACAAGATCAGGGTGAGCCGCCTCTGTCTAAAAAGCAGTTCTGAGGTGGGACTGAGCCTTGTGTGTGGCTGGGGGCGTCGCGGGCACAGAAACGATAACTAAGCCCAGGGGAGCTGATGAGATTGGGGGACACCCACAGCTGGGGGGCGGGAAGGGGATGTGAGCCCTCCTGCCCAGCTGCAGCTCTGAGTTTTAGGCACTTTTTCCCTCACTTTGGCCCAGCTTGGATCCATTGCTCCCACTGATCTTGGGCCAAGCAGAGCAAGTGGGATTCTCTCCCAAGAATCACCCTGAATCCTGGATAGGTGCTGGCTAGCATGGCCACCGGCTCCCGGTCCTTAGTGCATCTCCCTCTGTAGGGTACCGTCTCCATGAGAGAGTACCGTGGGATTTCCCGTTTCCACGTCCATGCTGCCATGTTCCTCCTCCTCATGGCCCAAGATCACATCCATTTTTTGTTTGTTTTAGAGAATATCAGTGTTAACTCTGTGAACTCACAGTCCACTTAAAATCTCTGTCTTAAAAAAATTTTTTTAGCATGACCCCTTATTTACCCATTCATAGAGTTATAGATTTGATGCTGGAAAGGGATCTTGAGGAGTCTAGTTCCCTCATCTTAAAGATTTGGAAATGGCTAAGTGATTCTCCCCCCACCCCCCTCCCCGCCCCAGATCACACAGCAGGTAAGTGTCAGAGACCGGATTGGAAGCTGCCATCGTGAGCCCTCCATCTGTCCTGTTTGTTCTTCCTTCCATCCCTCACCTGGCTGAAAGTTGCACCATTATTTTATCCCAGTCCTCTCCATCATTCGGGACGAGGCTGGAGCTCTACATCCTTCTTAGCAGTCCCCCTAGCTTACAGGTCTATTCCTTCAACATTTCCACGACACTTGGGAACCTTTGGGGGTCCGGTTATTACTCAGTTATGTCCCCAGAAACTTCTTGAGGGTGAAGACCAGGCTTTAAAAAGCTTCCAGATCCTTCACTCTCCAGAGAACAGACATGGGAGACACTGAAGTTCATTTAATCCCATCCTTTCACTTTATAGACCTTCTGCTCAGCCATCAAGCATTTAGTAAGTGCTTACTGCATGCCAGAAACTGAGACAGGTCCTTGAGCAAAGGGAGCCTGGGTTCTAGAAGAAGCATTGGGGAAACCGAGGGCCAGAGATGCCGAAGGCCTCCCCATGGGATGGGACTCCAGCTGGCATTGGAGCTTTGCCTCTTGGGCTCTCCACAGTAACTCTTGGGGCTCCATAAATCACTACTGATTTATTGGTGGGTATAAACTGAAGAGGATTCGCCAATAGTTGGCGGCTACTCAGGAGGTGGGATGATGAGGGCAGGAGTAATGACAGGATCCAAAACAAAATACCTTTTTATTTTTATTTTTTTTTTTATTTTTCTGCCCCAGAGGGAAAATGGTAGCAATGATCCCTTGTGAGTCGAGTTACCCAGGAGGGTTGGTCAATAAATAGTTATCGAGCATCTATTCATAGACTAAAGACTGGGGTTCTTAACATACGGTTAACCATGGATCTCTCAGAGGATCTGTGGATAAATATTGAGGATCCACAAAGTTGGGATGAAAAAAAAGACATTTTTATTTTCATTAATTCTTGCTTTCCCTTTGTAATCCTGTATACTTTATAATTTCTTTTTAAAAACATTAGCCTGAGAAGGAAGTCTTGAGCCTTATCTGATTGCCAAAAAGTTATAGATCTTAACCCAGAAAGGGCTAAGAGCTCCAAGGTGATACACATGGGAAAATGGCACTTAGGAGCTTGCCCCCGGTCAAGGCAGCGAATATCACTGAGCCTCAGTTTCCATGTCTGTAATATGGGGATTAGCCAGTCAATCAACGAGCATTTTTTAAGACACCAAAAATGAAACGGTATTGACAATGTATATAGCCTGTGGACATGTAGAATGCATAAATAAAGGTAAAATGTACACATTTGTGTGCATACATAGCAAACCAAAAATATATTTGAAGAAAGTAGAAGAAATAACAGGTCTTTATTCATGAGCCATCAAAGAAAAAAAGCAGATGGGTGTGTTAGGGGAGAGTGAGGGGTCCGGCCGAGCCTCCATGCTGAGAGCGGGTGGTCTCCAGCACGCTGGACGGACTCCCTCTGACAAACTTGGGAGGATGCACCGACCAGATCCCCATCCATGCAGATATGTTGGGTCTTGAAGTCACAAGTCTCTCATGAAGATCACCTGGGAGAATCAGAGCTGATTTTTTTTTTTTTTAACTCTCTTGTATTATTTCATTGTATTGGACAGAACATTAAGGAAGCGCTTACTGTGTACCTAAGTGTTGGAATACCAGTATAAACAGACAGACAATGCCCTGTTCTCGAGTCTTAATGGGGGAAGGGGTGCGACAACACATGGAAAGGAGCTGAAAAGCGGGCATTGAGGGGAAGGAGGTTTGGTTTTTTATATGGAGGAAAGCTGGAAAAGCCTCCAGAGCCGGGAGCTCAAGTGCCCTGGCCCCCAGTCCCATGATTTTGTCTTTGGAAGGACCATGCTGTCCTGTCTGCATCGCTAAGGACTGTCCTCTATAACGTGCCCACGTGTTCATTGAGTCTGTGCCGGGCCCCCTCCTAAGGCAGCCCATGTCACATTTGGACCCTTCCCTCTTCCATTTGTCCCCCTCTCACCCATAAATGTCCTCTGTCACCTGTATTCACTATTGGATTAGCTGCTGAGGATGATACACGTACCTGGCCGTCCTTCCGGGTCCTCCCCCACCAACCCAAACGCTCCCTTCCGATGTCCTCAAGTTTGGGGGGGCTGTGGATGACCTGACTGTACCCCATTTCTTTGAGTTCTACTAGAGCAGGTATTTGGATCAATGTAATACTTCTTGGGGGGAGGGGATGTGACCAAATAGAACTGAACATCTCGTCCCCAACAGAGAATTTTCCAGCTAGATCTCGATCTCGAGGCTCCATGGTGAGAATGACCATTTAAAGAATTGCCTTAAGGACTGGAAATCCTTGGATCTGGGGCATGATTGACAGTGGGGTGCAGAAGGGGGAGAGTGGTCCCTCCTAACAGTAAGAGCTGAGTTTGGGGGAGGGGAGTCCTAAAGCCACAGCTTCCAGAAGGGGAGGGGGCCCGACTTCTCAGGCCAACAGTGGGTCCTGATGGACCAGTGCAGGCCCCCAGCTGTGACCAAGCAAGCCGTTATCCTCTCCAGAAGCAAATTGTTTCCATGGTTACCGACTCTCCTCCTGTGGAAGCTGTTCACTCAACCCAGGAATGGATTAGAAAAGGGGGGGGGGATTGGGGGACTCTGCTGGAAATACAGCTCAAGCTTTAATGGCCACACGCCGAATCTGGGAGCTTTAGCACTGGATCTGAACTGAAGCGAGCTATTTACTTTATTTAGATGCTCACATCTGGGAGAACAAATATTTTAAAAAAAATTCTTTTTGCCCTTTAGATGCTCACATCTGGGAAAGCAAGTGTTTTTTTAATATCCTTTTGCCCTTTGACTTTTCTATGTAGCACATGAAGATTTATTTTACAAATTAATTAATTTGGGAGGGGAATGTCATAGAGAATCTCTGCTCTGATATTTTGTAGCTGAGAGACCCTGTGCAAAGTGCCTTTAACCCTTCCGAGCTCCAGTTTTCTCATTATAAAATGGGGTAATAATACTCAAATCATTGGACTAGAGCATTGGGCTGATTCTAATAGGATGAAATAGGATAGGAATAAGCATAAAACATATATGAAACATAAAATTGTAATTCATATATATTTATATGTAATATAAGGAAGGAAGCAATTACTTAAGCAGGTCCATCTTTCTGATTGTGACCCAAAGAACCAAGATGGACCGTTCGGAGATCTGATCCATCACCAATTTATAACCAATTAATCACCAATAAATGTAACCAGTTTATCACCAATCACTGAGAGTCAGGGAAAGCTGTGGGAGATGGCACATGGTCCTGGCATGTGGAATCAGAATTTCTCGCTCAGGATTCTGAAAAGCCGTCCAGTGGAGCCTCCCCCAAATGCACATCTGCTCTCTTGGATCCCCTGTGTCATCTGATGTGGCCGGGGAGCCTTGACTTCTTGGCGTGGGCTCTGTAGCCAAAGCAGCTCTGAAGTGAGGCACATTTCTTTGTATTTTTCAGATCAGATCAGAGGGCGGCTGGTTGGCCAAAGGAAGCCTTGGAACCTCTGCGGGACTTAAATGAGGTAGGTGCTAGTGACCTGCGGAGCAAGAGCCCCCAACTCACTGCCTTTCCTTTTCTGGGAAATGCTCTTCTTATTCCTGGCAAGGAGTCCTGGAAAGAGCCTCATATTGGAGAGAGCACCCGGGTTCAAGTCCTGACTTACTGCCCTGTCTCTGACTTCCTTGAACTTCAGATACTTCATTTAAAATGACAGATTTGGATTAGAAAAGCTTTAGGGCCCTGTCTAAATCTAATGTTTTGTTGTTGTTTTATCACTGGTCTGTATTAAGAGTTGTTTTGGTGCTTTTGGATTAGAAGGCCCTGTCTAAATCTAAATTTTTTTTTTATCATTGGTCTGTATTAAGAGTTGTTTACTAGTGTTTTTGGATTAGAAAAGCTTTAGGGCCCTGTCTAAATCTAATGTTTTGTTGTTGTTGTTTTATAACTGGTCTGTATTAAGAGTTGTTTTGGCGCTTTTGGATTGGAAAAGCTTTAAGGTCCTGTCTAAATCATCTAAATCTGCATTTTTTATCATTGGTCTTTATTGAATTGTTTTATTGTTTTTGAATTAGAAAAGCTTTAAGGTTCTGTCCAAATATAAATTTTCTTATCCCTGGCCTGTATTAAGATTTCTGTTGTTGTTTGCCCTTCATTCTCCAAGAGGAGCACATATGGGGGAGATGATGTCATAACATGAGAGTGAAATGGATTTAAGCGGGGGATGGCTGGGCTCACTTTCCCCTCTAGAGCCATCTGGGTCCAGTGGCCAGAGAGAGCTCAGGATGACTGGACATGGCCTGGAGGCGGTGGGAGACGGCCTTTTAAAGTAAGGTCTTCAATGGGTCTCAGTTTGTCCGAGGTCAGACCCAACAAAGTCTATTTATTGCTGGTCCTTATTCAGAGAGAAGCGTCAGGAGTCAGTGAATAGGGAGCTGACCTCAGGGACTTACTGTTCGTGTGACCAGGGCCTCAGTTTCTTATCTGTAAATGGGAATAGTGGAGAAGGCGGCTTTTGAGAGCCTTGCCAGCTTCTACCAAGGCATGGACCAGGATTGGAATTGCACCCGTAGAAGGGAAAGCAGGACCTAGAATATTAAAATACGGCACAGTGCATCCTGGAGCTCAGAAGGAGGTGAGGAAGCATGCACTGGAGACGTCTTGGTTGTAACATGGGGGCTTCTGGGAGAGAGGAGGGGAAATCTCTGAGAACCAACAACAGGGCCAGAAATAAAAGTGGGAGCTTCAGCACAACGTTTTTAGTCCAATAAAAGATCAAGGAGACAAATGGAAGGCTTTGAGGACCTGCTCTCCACGCCTTGGGCCCCAGCCATGCTCACCACTTCTGGGTCACTGTAGTAGCCATGTCTGTGACATCCACGCTGGCTCTGCACTTTTAAGAACAGTGTTGAGGTCCTCCAGTCCAGCATGACCCCAATCATGTCCTGTGCTCTTTTTATTTTATTTTATTTCATCTTTTTGTTTTTATGTTATCTTTTTGTCCACTGAGAGCACAGCCATCAGGCTTACTGGTCATGTGGGAAAGGAAAGGGACTGGGCCGAGGCTCTTACATTAAGGGAAGGTACGATCATGAGATTTGATCCCAAGCCTTTTGGAACCAAATCCCCTTGGCAATTAAAGCATAATGCATGTCTGAGCCCATTTTTCTGCAGGCGGAGCTGTCCATCGTGATTTTAATTAGCTTGTCCCAGATTTTACTCCTAGATATATTATTAAATTAGCTCGACAGAAATCAATAGAGTTGAATTAGGCCTTGGGGGGCCATGATTCTGGTGTCCATTAGTGAGACCTTGACCCAGAATGCGTTGCCCCATGTTCCCCACAGTGTTAGAGTAGGGAATCAGATCGATCCGGTGTCTTGCCATTCCAGGCAGGGGAAAAGGAAGGTCCTTAGGGGCTGTGGCCCAGTCTGAGGAGAACGTGCCAGGTGCCAAGTGCCCGCTGTGATGCCGGGGACAAAGGGCCGCCTTCGGGCGGAGGGCCACGCTGAGCTTTTGGCCGGCCTGCCTTTTTCTGCAGAAATCCTGGGCTTAAAACAAAGCTGGCGGCCGGATCAAGCTGCTTTTTGCTCTTTCTTCTGAGACCGCTTAGAATTTCCTTCTCTTGGGAAGTCTGAGGCTTATAAAAGGCTTTCTTTGAGAGAGGTGGGGTGCTGGGCCTGGGCCGGCGAGCCCGGAACCATGATTCTGTGGAGGTTGGGGCCCGGTGGGACGGAGCTCTGAGCTCTAGCTGGTTAAAGGCAGTGGGCGTCTGCCCCCAAGTCTGACCCTAGGAAAATGATGCTCCAGAAATGTGGACCGTGGAGGGGACCGTGGAGGGGACCGCGGAGGGGATGAGGGAACCGCGGAGGGGACCATGGAGGGGACCGCAGAGGGCCGAACTGGGCCTCATCAGAAAGGGAGGAGCCCATCTGAGCTCTGGTGCCAGGGGCGTGGAGTCAGGCTGTGAGTGACCGCTGTGCCTCCAGCCCGATGAAATAGGGAGACCCAGCCCCCCCCAGCCCCCAATTAACCAGCAAGCACACGCTTGCATGTGTGGTTCTAATGTGTCGTGTGCACAAACATATGCACACATGCACTCTGCAAATACCCATATGTAATGTGGGTATAGTCGGTGTATGTATACTTCTATATAAATACATGTGTATGTACAAATACAGGAATTAACACAAATATGTGTCGCCGTATGTATACACTTTAACAACTATGCACAGATGTGGGTGTGTACAGTCTGAGTATACTTATAAGTACATGTGTATGTACAAATACAGGTATCAACACAAGTATGTATCACCGTATGTATACACTTTTGAATTTGCACATGTGTGGGTGAGCACAGTTTGTATACACTTATATAAATGCACACACATGTATTTGCACAGACATGCATTGATGCACATGCACATTTTGCCAATATGCACACACGTGAATGTGCGCAGACTGTATATACTTATACATATATACTTATATGTGTGTATATATATATATACATATACTTATATACCTGTGACACATTGACACAAAGCTGTTAGTGCGCATGTACATTTTTACAAATACACATATATGTGGGTGTGCACACCCCCTGGGCGCATGTCCCGCTATAGAAACACACACGTGCCCGAACACACGGTTAGACTTGCACCCCCGCACGTGCACAGCACGCTCTCATGCCCGCAGAGACGCCCGCCCCCTTTCCTTCATCTGGATAAGGCCCCCGTGGCCCCCAGCCCGAGCGCGCCCTCACCCTCCCTGTCCCTGCCGAGAGCAGTGACGTCTGTCTGTCTGTCTGCCTGTCTGCCTGTCTGTCTGCCTGTCTGCCTGTCTGCCTCCGGAAGCCCGGCTGCGCCTGGCGCCGCCCCTCGGAATCGGGCCTCCTTCTTAGCGTGCTCCCCCTTTATGCCGGGTGTCTCTGGGTCTCTGGGCCCTGCTCAATTGCCTCTGCGCCGGCTCAGTTCGCCCGGCACGGCCTCCAGGCCCGCCCCTCATGCCGCGCCCTCCCCGCTGCTTTGGAGAGGGGCCCCGGGCTCGCCTCTTGCGCCCACGCCGTCGGACCTCGTCCGCGGGGCCTCTGCCCTTAGCTCCTGGAGCCTCAGTCCGGCAGGACTGCCCGCGGGTCGCTTCTGGGCCCTGCGCGTATGGAAAAGGCCTCTTCTGAGGGCCGGGCAGGATTGGGTCTCAGATCCTGCTCCACAGGCCCCGGGGGAGAAGGGAGGGCCTTCCAGGAACCGCCCGGCGGAGCAGCAGCGGTGTTCGCCGGGGGCATTGGGCTGGAGTGTGGAGAGGGGATGGGGGCCGGGGTCTGCTTAACCCCCATGGCCGAGGCAGAGGGCCCCCGGGCCCCCGGGCCTCCAGCCTTGGAATGAGATTGGGCACTTGCGCCCTGAGAGCACGGCTCAGATAAGGAGGGGAGAGTGTGGTCCGAGGCTGCCGCCGCCCTGACCGGAAGGGTCAATGTGCGTCCTAAAGCAGATCCGGGAGTGGAAGGGGCAGGGGCGCCCGGGGCTCATTCCGGGACCCCCCTCTTCTTGCCCTGGGCGTCATTCTGGGCAAACCAAGCTCACAACCGTGCCAGGAGAGCCGGTGCGCCCACAGAAAATATCAGGGCCTGGAGGCACAAGCTGCCCAGGAAAAACTTCGTCTTCATTTAATCATCCCGGAGGGTTGTGTTTCGCTATTCTGAGAAAATGATGTGCACCTGCGCAGGGAAAGGCTGGAGAAGAAAGTTTCTGGACCTGGGATTCCACAGGCCTTAGAGGCTAGGCTCTGACCACTTGTCTGTCAGTCTGTCTCTCTCTCTGTCTCTCTCTCCTCTATTTCTCTCCCCTCTCTGTCTCTGTCTCTTTCTCTCTGTCTCTTTTTGTTTATGTTTTTCTCTTTGTCTCTGTGTCTCTGTCTCTTTCTCTCCTCTATTTCTTTCCCCTCTCTGTCTGTCTCTTTATGTTTGTTTTTCTCTTTGCCTCTCTGCCTGTCTCTCTTTCTGTCTGTGTTTTTCTCTTTGTCTCTGTCTCTGTGTGCCTTTGTGTCTCTTTCTCTCCTCTCTCTGTCTGTCTCTTTATGTTTGTGTTTTTCTCTTTGTCTCTCTGTCTCTGT
>JAJPUD010023260.1:2864-20213 GCA_023553655.1 Myrmecobius fasciatus
AAGAGAAAAAAGGAAGGAGGGAAAGAAGGAGCAATGGGAGGGAGGGAAGAAAGGAGGGAGGGAGGTATGGGAGAGAGGAAAGAAAGGAGAGAGGAAGGAAGGAAGGAAGGAAGGAAGGAAGGAAGGAAGGAAGGAAGGAAGGAAGGAAGGAAGGAAGGAAGGAAGGAAGGAAGGGAGGGAGGGAGGGAGAAAACACTAAGTGACCAGGATGGGGTAAGGCAGGGGCTCCCCAAAGGCCCCAAAGTGGAGGAGACAGATGGGGTGCATGAGACAGTGCCTTGTAGGATTCTCATCAGCCTTGGAGCTGGCAGAGACCTCAGAGATGAGTTGGTTTAACCCCTTTATTTCCCCAACAGGGAACAAAAAGCTAAGAAA
The DNA here is from genome assembly GCA_023553655.1 of Myrmecobius fasciatus. Lineage (NCBI taxonomy): Eukaryota > Metazoa > Chordata > Mammalia > Dasyuromorphia > Myrmecobiidae > Myrmecobius > Myrmecobius fasciatus. Next base: position 3,240 of record JAJPUD010023260.1, read on the forward strand.
AAAGTGACCAGACCACAGTCTTCGGCATTCACATGACCCAGAGCGCTCCGGCTCCTGCAGCCCTGGTTCCGTCTCTCCCATGCCCCCCATCCCCACCCCCAGGAGCTCCCCCGAATGCCTATTAACGTTCCCGCTCTGGCCCCGAGAGAAGCCCTCTGGAATCCGTGGCTCACATTCCGCTCATCACCATGACAGCCGAGGGCTGGAGACAGCCGGGAGAGAAGTCATTAACGTGTCACCTGGGTGATTTTTCTATCAGGGAAAATGAGTGTGGCCCCTCCCCCGCTGCAAAGTGGGGCATCCCTAATGGGAGGAGGCCGTTTCCACACCAGATGCCTTCTGTTCTTTCTCCCACCCCCAGGGAAAAGAACCTGGCACCGATTTTGCTTCAAAAGCTGGAGGAGCCCAGGGCTGGCTGGCTGGCGGCATTATGGCGTTCCATTAGGTTCTGAAACATTCCCTCCAGCCTGGTGCCCCGTGTGGTCTCCATGGTGAAAGCTGCCCTCCTGGGGCAAATGCCAGGGGACTGGGGGCAGGGACTGCCTGGGCAGGCAGCTCTGCTCGGCGCTCAGATTCAGCCTCATTCCCATGAAGCACGATGTGAGAACGTTGCAGTTTATGGAGTCAGGACTTAGGTTCAAACCCCAGCTGGGTGTGATCTTAGGCAAGTCACTTAACTCTGGGTCCTCAGTTTCCTCATCTGTATAATGAAAGGCCTGGACTCTGAGATCCCTCCCAGGTCTATGAGGATCTCTGACCGGGGTTCAAATCCTAACTCACTTGTGTGACTCTGGGCAAGTCACATAACCCCTTCTTGTTGTTATACCATTTTAGTCATGTCCGAGTTTCGATGACCCCATTTGGGGTTTTCTTGGCAAAGATGCCGAAGAGTTTGTCCTTTCCTTCTCCAGTTCATTTTACAGATGAAGAAACTGAGGTAAACAGGGTGAAGGGACTTGCCCAGAGTCACAGTGGGTAAGTATCTGAGGCTGGATTTGAACTCAGATCTTCCTCATTCCTGGGCCAGTGCTCTAACCACTGTGCAACCTAGCTGCCCTAAATAACCTCTTAGGGTTCCAGAAACCTTTAAGACTGTAAGGAAGACTTTAAGACTGGAGGAACATGAGGTTTTGCAAAAGTGAAAACTATCTTTGCATATATTTGGAAAAATTAAAAGCTGTTATAAAAAACAAAGAAAGAAAAGCAAAAAAAAAAGAGTAAGTTGGAGAGCAGGGACCCATTTACTCTGGTAGGGGACATTTCCTCCCTCAGTGTTTGCTATAGCAATGGCGTCCCCAGGTCCAGTTTAAAAAGCCCCCAACCCTAAGTTATCATTACATTTGTCGAGCCCCAAACTGCCTTTGTCACGTTCACAAATGTGTGCCGTCTCACACTAGTTACAGAGATCTTTCACCACAAATCACATCCCCAGACACTTCCAGGCGAGCCTTGTGATGACAATCTGAGAAACCCGCCGAGTGTCTCCAGGTCTGGCCCCTGCAGAAGCAGGCCCCCAGCTCCTGCCCCCAGTTTTCCTCCCTAATCGACTCGGATCGCTCGGCCATGTCCCATTCCACCGCAACTTCCCCAGAACCATTTCCATGGTGACGGATGATGTCACACCACAGGCTGAGGCCCTGGGAGCACTGAATGCATGTCACAATGGGAGACCAGCCTCCCAAGGATTCCAGAACTTGATGGAGGGTGACGAGAGGGAAGGAAAAAAGAGGGAAAAGAGGTATTTCTGTCCCCAGCTGGTAAAGGGGATGGAGAGGTACAAATATAGCCAGATTCTAGAAATAAGTCTGTTGTGTAACAGTGTCCAAATCCAGGCAGAATCTCAGCAAGAAGAAGGCCTATCGGATGCCACTTGTTACAATTTATACCTGAACAAGAAAGATCACTGGCTTGGAAATCTGAAGACCTTGGATTCAAATCCTAACTCTGCTACTTCCCATCTGTGTGACCGTATGCAAGTCATTTTGATGAGGTCCTGAAGCTTGTTTTGGAGCAAGAAAAACTGAAGAACTGATGTCTGAAGCGAGTCGGTAGAAGACTCCGATACCTCCCCGGTCTCACCCTTTAGGAAAGTGCTCCAGTCTGAAATCCAAGTTATGTCACACTCCTGAGACCCATCCTTTGTAGCAGTCTCACCCCGCCATGTCCCAGTCATGTCCCTGAGGTTAAAATTTTCCCTATAAAATATACTTGTGGGCCGTCCCATGGCTGCTGCCTTCCTTTGGGTCAGTCTGCCATGGCACTCTGCCTTGTGGTGTCTTTCTCCTTACCACCCCTGCCATCCCACATGGTATCTCCCCTAATAACTCTCCACTATGCTTCCCAACCCCACGTCTCCTCCTTACAGCTAACTAACTCTTAGGATGCTGAGTCCCTTTCAGGATTTAACCTGCCAGCTAGGAGCATGTCCCAACCACATGGGGTGCTCCCTTCCTACTGGGTAATTGTGAGGAACCTGTATTTCACATGCTCTCCCACTCTGTTTCATATTTGTCATTCCCATTATCCATTATCTCTCTTCATTTTGTCTGTAACCTATGTCCCTTTTGCCAAAAAGAATGGCCATTGTGAATTCTTCACATGACCGAACCCTGACTTGTGGTGGCTACCAGCATTTGGGGGACAAACCTCACATCACAGATCCCATCAATATGACCATTGTAACCTTTAGTTTTCTCCTCTGGGGAAAAGAAGTGGGAGGGTGCAGTGGAGTGGACTGGATGACCTCCATGTTTTTTTCTCTAAATCAAGGGTGGATGAATGAATGGATGAAATATTAAGTGCTGACTAGATACTAAGCAGTATGCTAAGAGCTTGGGACAGACACAGAAATAAATCTTTCTCCTTCTTATGGAGCCTATTCTCTAATTGGAGGCGAGTGCCTCTGCAGGGTGAATGGAAAGGCCCCCAAATGCTAAGGGTGCCTTAGATGCATCTATAATTCTTTTATCTAAGAACAAGTCTTGGCTTGAAATTGAAATAAAGAGGGGATTCACTAACTGGAGAGGAAATCCATTACTCTATTTCCATTGTTCTACCTGTCATCATAAAAATTTTTTTTTCCTTTTATGAAACCTAAATTTTCTTCCTTGCATTCTCTGTCCATTGTTTCTCCTGTCCTCTTGAGCAAGAAGAAGAAAAAGTCAGTCACAGAATCTGAGAACTGGAAGGCAACTCAATGACCAATTAGTCCACTCCATACCTGAAAAAGAATATTCTCCATAATAAAACTGACAAATGGCCAAATGACCTTCTCCTTCACTGAGGAAGAACCCAATACTGCTGGGGCAGGCCATGTCACTTTTGGACAGCTCTGGATTGTTAGCATAAATAGTTAAAAAAAAAAAGTATGGGTCCATGGACTGGGGAATGAATATTATTGTTGTAAGAAATGATGAAAATGAAGAATTTATTATACACTTATCTCTTCCATGTGGTGACTTTCCTCATAGAAGTTTTTGTATACTGCAAGAGGGTATAAGAAAATAAAAATGAATTTTTTTTGAGTTTTGCATATGCCGCAGATGATGTACAAAGACTAGAAAACAACACAGAAGTTTAGAGATTCAGAAATGCATAAAATATATGTATACTATTAAAGGATATCAACCCCAAATTTACAACTGAGTACTGTAAACACCTCTAAAAGAAAAAGAAACATATTTAGACTTAAAAATAAATAAATAAGTAAATAAATAAATTAAAAACAAAAGAAAAAGAAACATATTTAGACTTTTTCTCTGATATAAAGGGAGGGCCAAAAAATTTTACACCGATTTTCCAGATTCTAGCGGGGGTGAGGGGTTACCTTGTCACTAAACTCAGTGATGTAGAAGGGATAACTTTATTAAATAATGCAATGAAGTGGAGTGGAGTGGACTGGATGGGTGAATGAATGGATGAAATATTAAATGCTGCCTATGTACTAAACAGTATGCTAAGAGCTTTAGACACACATAGAAACAAATCAAAATCAGCAGAATCAGGGAAATAATAAGTACCAAGATTATAGCAATGCAAATTGAAAGTAAAACCACCACAAAACAATAGAAACTGAATACTGGGCAGTAATTGTGACCACACTTCCTGGTACTCCCCACTGCTAGTGTCTTCCCTCAAAGATTAGCTTTAACTTCATATATGTGGGTATGTTTATATGTATGTTTATAAGTATGTATATGTTTACGTGTACCTAGTTATTAGCCTAGTCTTTCTTACTTTAGAATATAAGTTCCTTGACAGCTCCAATTGATTGGCCAACAATAGGTCCCAGCCCAAGCCTCCCTTGATCATTGTTTAGGCCGGCCCAGGTTGGGTCCAAATTAAATTAGTAAATTAGCACTTGTTTCTGTTTTGGCCAGAAATCCTGAGGGTCTTCCCAGACTAATTTTTTTTTTTTTGAACTAGCTAAGAAAGACCATTCTCTGCCCCATTTCTTACCTAGCCTTAATCACTGAACTGGTGTGACCTCAATCAAACCATTATACAAGACATCCAGGGCCATCTCCTGTCATCTTGATTTCTATTTTGCCATTAGACCCAAGTGGCTTTGGAGGGGAAAGTGAGGCAGGTGACCTTGCACAGCACCCCCTCACTTAAATCCAATTCACTTGTATCACCTCCCTGATATCTTAGTCCTCTTGAAGAACAGAGACCAAAAAACAAGCAATAGTACCTAGCCACAGGGTCTACCAAGAAGTCAACACTTAATAAATGCTTGTGGATTGACTGATGGAAGAAGAGATAGAAGGGTCCTCCTTCTTGACAGAAATGGGAGGATATGGGTGTGGAGTGCAAAATCCAATGTCAGTTTCTTGTTTCCTCTTATTTGTTATAAGAGAAGGAGGATACACTGGGAAATATAGGTGATATGAAAAAATATATAAATCTATAAAAATGTATTTAAATTTGCCATAAATAATTGATTTAATCACATGGGAGAAAATTATTTTCAAAATTATGCTTTGGGCATAAGTTGTAGGGAAAAGGTTTGGACCAAGAAACAGACTGATAGCCACTCTTACAAAAAGTCTATGGCCCACAAATGCCCCTATGTTCTCAGTTAATCCACGGTAAACATAGACATAGACATTATTAGGGGATTTAATAGTAGGCAAGAACTTTGGGATCACCTTGATCAACTCCTTTATTTTCTAAAAAGGGAAGCTGAAGGCCAAATGGGGAATCATCTGGGTTGAAAGTAAGGAGCTCTTCTTCAAACCGAAATCTTCGATGAGAATATTCTTCCCATTATCCCATATTGCTTTCTTGTAATAACAAATATTTCCCAGAAAGTCTGAACCCAGACACTCTTGAGGGGTGGAGGAACCATCCCAGTACCAGTAAAATCCACCCTTTTCCCATGCAAACGGCCAGCAGCAGCCTTGGATGGATGGCCGTCAGAAGGGTGTTCCCCTCCAGTCCCAGCAGGGGACTGCCTGTCTTTGCCAGGTCACATTCCTGGCCCTGGTTCCTTCCTCCCTCCTCCAGGAATCTCCCTCCTTGCAGCCCACACGCCTGCTAAGGAAGAGGTCTCAGGTGGTCTGGCCACATGTTTCATGGAAAAGGGAAACTAAATACATCTCTCCTAGTATGTTTTTTTTCTTATGGACCAGGGTGCTCAAGTCACATGTGGGCTCTGCACTGCTCAGGCCCAGTGGATGCCCTTGGCCCAGAGGCAAGGGTCTACTCAGGGGTGAATCTCTAGGGCTTTTTACTCCTTGCTTCAGATAGAGTAGGGTGGGGAGAATGGGAATAGGGAAGATGGAGGGGAGGATGGAAAGAGACAACAAAGCCAGTTTTCCAAAGGGCTGCTTATTCATGTAGGTGGTACCTAAGACTCAAACTTAAGGAGATTTCTGGACATATGGACAGAGATCTGAATTATGGTCATCCAGAGCATTAATTTATCAAGAAAATACTAAACCCACCCAAGCTTCAAGAGACCTTAACGGAATGTCATCCTTAATACAAAGAATATTGGAGCTAAGAGAGCCTTGAGAACATAGCATCAGATCTGGAAAGGACTTTAGAACATAGGATGTAAGAGCTGGGAAGGAATTTAGAATCTAGGAGGTCAGAGCTGGGAGGACCCTTAGAACCCAGAATGTCAGAGCTGGGAGGGCCCTTAGAACTCAGGAGGTCAGAGCTGGGAGGGCCCTTAGAACCCAGGAGGTCAAAGCTGGGAGGGCCCTTAGAACATGGGATGTCAGAGCTGGGAGGGCCCTTAGAACCCAGGATATCAGAGCTGGGAGGACCCTTAGAACATAGAATGTCAGAGCTGGGAAGTCCTTTAGAACCCAGGATGTCAGAGCTGGGAGGACCCTTAGAATCCAGAATGTCAGAGCTGGGAGGACTCTTAGAACCCAGGATGTCAGGGATGAGAGAACCCTTAGAACCCAGGATATCAGAGTTGGGAGGCACTTAGAACCTGAGGTCAGAGCTGGGAGGACCCCTAGAACCCAGGAGGTCAGAGCTGGGAGGGGATCTCAAAATCCAGACTGTTATTAACTGGCTAGGACTTCCAAGTATAGCCTGTATAGAGAAGAGATTGCAGGGATTATGTCTTTGTGAGAGCAGCAAGGAAGTGTATCCCACCTCTGTCTAATTGTGGGCTTGATCCTAAGGAAGTACCTGCTGGGACCAGGTTTTGGGAAATCCACTTACCATATGGAAAGAGGCTGGAAGTGTGTTCAGACTGAAGAGCAGGCTGGAGGCAAGGGGCCAAGGGAACTCTGAGACAATCTGAGTTTGAGGTCATGGAGAACCCAGAATGGTTCCTCTGGGGCCCACTGTATATATGTAATTGTTTCCTTTGCCTATGGATGGATTGGTGGAAAGAAGGGTGGAGCTCCTCCTTGCCCTCTCCCTGTAGTGTTTCTCATTTGCTCATTCTCTCCTTCCTTGTCTCTTTCTGCCTAAAAGCTGAATCGAGGCTGCTTCTAAAAACTAGACTTTACAACCTCAGGGTTCAACAAGTCAGTGCAGTCTGACTTGGGAATGTCAGAAAGGGAAGGATCTGAATTCAAATCCTTTCCTGATGCTTCTGAGGAGGCAGCTTGGTACAAAGAATAGAGAGTCTGAGGATGTAGTACAAATATCCCGTACTTTCCCCACTTCTGCCTGTGTGACCCCGGAGAAGCCCTTTTAGCCCCCCACCCTCCTAGATCTCAGTTCTCACGTGTCAAGTGAAGGAGTAAGAAACTCTAGATTTCCTTGTATCTAGTTTCTTTGTACATAATGTATTCCTTGCCTTCCTCATTAGACTGTAAGCTCCTTGAGGGCAGGGACTGTGTTTTTGCCTTGTTTTGCATCACCAGAGCTGAACTCAGTATAGGTACATTATCTTACTGCTCTAATCTGGATTTCAGAATTATACTACCTTGTAGCTCTTGCCTTCACTTACAGTTACTGTGGTATCATGGAAATAGGATTTGGGAAACCCGGGTTCTATTGTTTAGCTTGTTGTGTGGCCTTAGACAAAGAAAGTACTTCCCTTTTTCCTATTCTATGAAATATGGGGGGGGGGGGAGGCAGCTAGGTGGTGCAGTGGATAGAGCACTAGTCCTGAAGTCAGGAGGACCTTAGTTCAGACACAGTACTTCCTAGCTGTGTGACCCTGGGCAAGTGACTTAACCCCAATTGCCTCAGGAAAAAAAAATATATATATATATATGTGGAGAATGGAACTGGTGGTCTTTAATGTGCTTTGGGCAGCTAGGTGGTGCCATAATGGATAGAATATCAGGCATGGAACCAGGAAAATCCATCTCCCTGAGTTCAAATTGGCCCCAGACACTTACTAGTCCAAGTCATTTAATCCTGTTTCCTCATCTATTGGAGAACAAAATGGCAAACCACTCAGGTATATTTGCCAAGAAAACACTGAAATGACTAAATAACATATGAAGGCTTTTTATGATCCTTAAATCTCTATAAATGCTTGTCATCATTGTTACTATTTTCATTAGTGGAATGGAAAGTGACTTGCTTAAAGTCACACTAATTAGTCTAGGACCTTTTTTGCTTTTTTTTTTTTTACATTTTTTTTTACATTTTTTACATTTTTACATTTTACATTTTTTACATTTATTTTTATTATGTTTTATTTTTTTCTCAATTATATGTAAACAAAAAAATTTAACATTAGTTTTTTAAGCAGGATTTTTCTTATCGGAGGCATTCCAGCATGGGTTTAACTGCCCCCTAACATCCTGGCCTGCCAGAATCTGGCCCGGAATGACCTTCTCAGGCTTTAGCTTGTGGGTGAGCTGCAAAGGATGGAGGTAACATAGATACAGCTAGAAGAAATCGGGTCCCAAAGTAAGTTGCTGAGTAATGGATTGACCTGAGGTTTATTCTCCCCGGCGACGCTTGCCCTACTTCTGTGGTCTGGGAGGGGTGGAAAGCATCTCTTTCCTGCATCTTGCCCCCGCAGTCCTGGATCAAACCCAATTGGAATTTCATCGTGCTGCCTGACATGAAATGGGCTGTTAACTGTGATGTTTTCCAAGTTAATATAAAGGTTATTGTTCCAAGGCAATCCCAATAAACTCTGGAAAGAAAATGTCAAAAAAAAAAAAGTTATTACATTCCAGTCAGAGCACAATAGACCAATGATCAACTGAGTGTGGGGCTGCTTTACATTTCTATCAGGCAGGTGGGCAGAATGGAGGCCCTTAAGCAGGGGACTGCTAAGTATGTGGATGGTCAAGAGTGAAGGCTGCTGCCCAAAGGTTAACCAGGTCCACAGAACAAGAGATAGGGCCAGAAAGAACTGTTAAGGTCTTCCAGTTCAATCCACTTCTCAGAGATGAAGATGCTGAGGTCTAGCCAAGAAGCAGAGTCACAGAGAAAGTCATGGGCAGAGTGAGGACTGGAGCCAAGGCTCTGAAGGCAAGTCTAGTGCTCTAACCACTGCACCACTCTGCCTCTGCCAAGTACCCTAAAGGCCTTGAGGAGGAAAAGGGAGTACTCCTCCTCAGATTGGGCCCTGAGGTTCTATTCCTGAAGGAGAGCTCAGATATTTGATGTTCTCAGGGAATTTCTTTGTTCTAAGATCCCTTTTATCTTTGACATCCTGTGTTCTAAAGATCTTCCTAGCTCTGATATCCTGTGTTCTAAAGGCCCTCCCAGCTCTGACCTCCTGGGTTCTAAGGGCCCTCCCAGTTCTGACATCCTGTGTTCTAAGGGCCCTCCCAGCTCTGACATCCTGTGTTCTAAGGGCCCTCCCAGCTCTGACCTCCTGGGTTCTAAGGGCCCTTCCAGTTCTGACATCCTGGGTTCTAAGCTATCTCCCAGCTCTGATATCCTGGATTCTAAGGGCATTCCCACTTCTGACATTCTGACCCATTTTGGTAGGGGCAGAAAGGTCCAGAATAAGGACTGCAGGCTTCAGGAAAAAGGGGTCCTGTCCAGCTTCAAAATCCTAGTGGGAGCCATATTTCCATGGAGTCCAACAGAGAAATAGAGGGCAAATGTCTTCACTCACCAAATCTGAGGAATGGACTTCTTTTCCTTGGGAATCCTGAAGTTCCCACACCTAGTGCCATCTTTTATCTTCCCAGAGCATGTCACCTCAGAGCCTGACATTCCCCTGCCTCCAAGCAATCTGAGGAGGAAGAATCAAGGCCAAGTCCAATCTGGGGTCAGTGCCACTTGGAAATGGCTCTCTCTGAAGCCAAATGAACATTCTTACTCTAGCTTCCAAATTCCTTCCCAGTCAAACTATTAAAAAATGACTATGAAATGTTAATAAGTCACAGATGGAGCTGTCTGCCAGCAGTTAAGACCACAAAGTCAGTGACTTCAGTCATATCTTCGTATCGAGGAGGAAGAAGAGGAGGAGGAGGAAAGGGTCTGAGCAGGAAAACTTACTAGACAATAGGCATTAAATAATTCTACAAAGCTGATACAATATGGATGAATAATAGCAGAGACAGAAGGCTAAGCACTCCATCTATTTGTCCATCCATTCATTCTTTCATTTCTTTATATTAAGAGCTCAATGTATATAAAACTCTCTTACATGCAGAAGATACAATGAAAAATACCACACTTCTCACTCTAAATGGTCCCACAATACATCAGATAACTTTTATATATCCCTTTTGCAAATTGCTTTACGTACCAGAACTCATAAGAGACTACAACAATGAGATAGGTGCTATTATCTTGATTTTACAGTTGAGGAAAGTGAGTCTCAGAGATATGATAAAGGGACACGAGGAAGTAGGCAGCCTAACCCGCATTCTGTCCAATCCAAGGCTCTATTCTCCTATATAATACAATTATAGGATCATAGATTGAGAGATAGAAGGGACCTTTGAAGCCATCAAGGCCAACTTGATGCAATTTAAATATGAGGAAACTAAGACAAAGAGAGATTAATTTGCCTTGAGTCACAGGTTTTCCTAACTCATAAGTCCAACTCTCTATTTACTAACCCACCTAGCTGCCTCCCTGTCTCTCCAAATGACCTTCAAGATCATCAAATCCACTGGAGTCAAGGTCAAATAGCAACTTCTCCAGGGTGCATATTGACTTAAAAAAAACACAATTTAATATTATCTATGTTGTATTGCCTTTTTATTTATTCTGTTAAACATTTCCCAATTACATTTTAATCTGGCTTGGGGTCACACTTGGGAATTTTGCTTTGTAGACTAGGATCTAGGACATCTCTTCATTTTACAGAAACGGAAACTGAAATGGAAAGGGGGAAGTACTTGTTAGAGATAGTCAGAGATAATGGCACAGTGGATAGAGGGCTAGACCTGGAGTCAGGAAATCCTGCATTCAAATCCAGCCTCTGATATTTCCTAGCTACATGATCTTGTTTGCCTCCACTGCATCAAATGGGGCTAACAATACCTACCTCTCCAGGTTACTGTGATATTTGCAAAGCACTTGGCTCAGTGTCTAGCCCATAGTGCTGCAGAAATGCTTCTTTCTTTCTTTTATTTGCCTTATTAGAGCCAGGGTCTCAACTTCATTTCTAGCTCACAAATTCATCCATCCATCCATCCATGGACCCACTCAAGAAGCATGGATCAATGCCTACCATATTTAAAGCATGGTAGATTATATTCTATTTGGGGGGTGGGGAGAGAAGCAATATGTTGGGATATGTTGATACAGAATTCAAGCAAAGCAAATACAAAATATTTTAAGGGGTGGGGTGGAGGAACTGGGGAAGGCTTTGGATAGGAGACAGCACTTAAGTTGAACCTTGATGCTAAGAAGCTAAGGCTTCTATGGGGTGACATAAATGAATTTTAAGTAGAGAGGATAATGACATAGTAGAATTAGATTCAGGAATAGAGAACAGCAATTGGGTCAATTTGGTGGGAACACAGCATTTTGTGGCAGAATAAAGTGTAATCTATCTGGAAAGAGATCTGGATGCAGTTTGTGAAGTCTTTAAATACTGAGCAGAGATGTTCCCCTTTCATCTTTAAAGCAATAGGGAGCCACTGAAGTGACGTGAGCAGGAGAATAGCATGGTCAGAACTGTGCTTTAGGACTCTCAAAGTGACAGTCATGTGGTGGCTGGATTGCATTTATTTTCCACTATACAAAGCTGATTCCCAGGAATGGCGGAACTTAACTTCCTCTTTCTATTAAAAGTGAGTCTGAGGAATCTCATATGGCAATGAGGGCAATATTTGTTTTCCTGGCCTTAGGAGGGGGAAGGGCCAGGGGTCCGGGAAGAGCCCTTCTGCCTCTGAATCACAACCTTGCAATAACTAAAAATAGGAGTAGATGGGGCTCAGGATGCTGACATTCCCTCGACACCGGAACTCTGGAAGGGACTTTCTGGAAATGAATGTTCCACAATTATCTTCTCACACAATGGACTCTATTTTTAAAATTTTGTGTTGTTCTATGAGGTCACTTTGGAGACTGGCTTAGAGTTAGGGAGAAGAGCATTAGGCATCAGGTCTATCAATGGGCCAGGCCATACCGCTGGGGTTACCTTTCTGGACCCCAGCTGGAAGACATTACCCAGATATTTCCAAGGAATCAAGTCTAGAAATTCCTCAGAGATAATAGCATGCTCCATGACCATCCAGCCCAAACCATACTTGAACAAAAGCCCTTCCTACATCATACCCAAGGAAGGGTCAACCAGTCTTTGTCTGAAGACCTACACTGTGAAGAACCCATAGCTTCCTCAGGCCATTGATTCCACAGCCCCTTTGCAATGTTGGTGGGAATCCTATCATCCAAGCTCAAGTTGCTTCTCTGCAATGGCAGCCACTGTCCCCATTATTGCCCTCTAGAGTCTGGCAGAACAACACTTATGGCCTGGGTGAAGTTGGACAACTCAATCATCCAAAGCCTCAATTTCCTCATCTGTAAAATGAGAGTGTCAGATTAGGTGACCACGGAAGACCCTTGAAATTCTAGAGTTATGACCCCAAGTCAAGTCATTAGTATGAAGGTAAAGCCTTGAGGAATTCACGGTCTTAATATGGGAGACAAAAAACAAACAAGAGCAATAACTTCTCTTCAAGTATTCGACTACAGCTAAGAAGGAATGGAAAAGGTCAGAAAATAGCTTATTTCTATCTTCCATCCATCTACTTTCTTTGCTTTCCAATTACCATGTTGTAGGAGGAGATTTATTTGATTGCCCACCACAACTCAGCAGGGTCCCTAAACTCTTCTGGCCTCTGGGGTCTCATTTAGACAAGCTCCTTTTGCTGGGCCAAATAGTACACTGAGTACCATTCAGAGAGGTAGATCAAAGTCCAACTATGACATACACACACACATACACACACACACACACACACACATATGAACACACACATATCTAGTATAATTTTGCATTACAAAGTTTATCAGTCTTGAACGTATATTTAGTGAAAGGCTCAACTAATCTTTCATCTAATTACACTCATTAACATTTAAATGTGTAATCATTAATGTCTCTGGGCATGATGGTCTAAATATTTTATAGAGGTCTTAATTATGTTAGATTTCTAAACTTGAAATAAAACTAACTCATTCTACCAATTAACAGGGCAATGTTATTGTAGAATTCTATTGGGGCAAATTGGCTGGATTTTCTGTGGTCTGGCAGGAGGGTCAAGATCTCTCTATTTAAACCTAAGGTGAAAAGTCACCAAAGATTGGAAGTTATGATCAAAGAGATGTTTGTCCAATTCTACCATGGATGGGATAGTGGAATTTCTGTGAGGTCTCTTGAGTTTCCATCTCTTCACAGTGCTCTTTCTAGGGTAAACAACATATGATTATCAATGAGCCCTCAGGCCTGTTTCATTCCCTAACAAGGACTATGCTTCTGGGACCCTGGACAGAGCCATTTTCTTTGATCACTATCCTCCTGCTACTCTTAAAAACAAGGGAATGGTCCAAGGCAATTCCAATAAACTTTGTATAGAAAATGTCATTTGCATTTTGGAAAAAAAACAAAAAAAACTATGGAGATTGAACATAAATCAAAACATGATTATGTTCACTTCTTTTTTCTTTTTTTTTTCTCTCCTGTGGCTTTTCCATTTAGTTTTATTTTTTCTCTCCCAACATGATTCAAAAAGCAATGTTTTAAAAATTACATTAAAACAAATTAAAACAACAACAACAACAGTAACAACAAAACCCAACCCAAACCAACAAAAACAAAAACAAACAAAACCGTGAGGGAATAGGAAAAGATGTTCCATTTCCCCCAAATCTACCTTCTCTTCTTACTCTTTCCCCCTTTGCTCTTTTCTTTCCCTCTACTTTTCTCCCTCTTCTCTCTTTTCAACACTTGCTCCCCCCCAAAAAAACAAAACAAAACAAAACACTTTTTTCTTTTTATTCTCTCTTTCTGCCCTATCTTCCTCCTGTGGCCTCTGGTCTTTCCATTATACTTCCTCATCAGTCCCTTTTCCCTCCATGGCTATTCAGAACTTTCTTAGAGGTCTACGCCTAATTCTGGGACCTCTATCACTGGGGAGGGGATGGGCGGGGTTGAGAACAGTTATAACAAACCAAAACTGATTACAGGGCTGGAAGGAAGAGATCTCTGAGGAATGAGGCTGCTCAGCCATGTGACAAAGGGAAAGGTTGATGGATGACAGTGTGAGATTGCAAATGTAATGGGTTCCAACCCCGTGGGTGGCAAAAAAACAACTGCTTTCTCTCCCCACTGAAGCCCAAAGGGGTGGAATAAGGCTATGGTCATGACCTAAGGGGACTTAGGAAGGATTTCCTGACAGAGAAGGCTGGGAATCAGGGGGATGAGCAGGTTTGTGTTTCCTGGTAGGCCTTAGTTATTAAGAATTGTCAAGATTTTAGACCATAAGGTAGGAGGCCTTGATTTCCCCTCTTGGCTCTGTTCCTGATTTCCAGACTTCAAAACCATGTCTCAGCTGTTATTCCATTCTGGGATTTCTCCCAGTACCTGGGGCCTTATCCCCTTGGAACACCTAACTGCCTTCTCCAGTCTGGCCCCCACTTCCATTGTTGAGTGCCTCTGAGGTCTTCCATTTTGCAGAGGGGTCCAGATTGTATTCCTCCCTGCTTGGCTCCTGCCTACTCCATTGAATAACTTCTCTCCTCTTCTACTCCTTTTTTTTGGCTTCCTTTTCTTGTGTTGTTTTTCTTTATTAAAATGTAAACTCCATGAGAGCAAAAGTTGTCTCTCTGATTCTATTTTTATCCCCAGGGCTTAATATAGTTAAGTATTTCCCGTCCACTCCTCTAGAATCAAAAACAAAACAAAATCCAAAAAGAAAACTAGGAACTGGGCTAATATCAACCTGAATAAGGACTGATTAGGAGACAGGGACTGATGGAGGAGGAAGAGGGGGAGGAGGAAGGGAGGGAAGGAGACAGAGGAAGAGGGAGGGAGGCTTTGGGAATGTGAGCACAGCAGGAATAGAGGGAAGACCTATTACTGTTGCATCTCCACAGACTCCCCAGCCTCAACTCAGCCCAAAGTTCAGAAGCTAATGAGAGCTAACATTTTTACAGCCCCTTTAAATGCTATATCAACACCTACTGTGCAAAGCACTTTATACATTTTGTCATTCCTTGGGAGCAATTTGGGATAGTGGATTTGGAATGAGAAGAGCAACACTTGAATTCCAGCTCAGCCACTTTCTGTAACTTTGGACACATAATTTAATCAGTCGGCACCTGGTTCCCTTATCTGCCAATGGACACAAACTCTAAGGTCCGTTTCGGCTTCGAACCTAGGTTCCCATGATCCTCTGCATCAGTTTAAATTGATGGAGAGAAGTCTCCATAGAAAGCTCTTCTCAAGCTGTCCCAAGAGCTGAAATGCCTGGATGCCTCCCCAGCCAAGCAGACTGTCTTGGTCCCTGGTGCCCACAGGGAACCCCCAGGATGAAGGAGGTATGGATGGATGGTTGGAGGAGCCAGTGCAATGGCCTCAAGGGCAGGGATTCAGTCCCTTCTGGGCCTGGCTCCCCACCTGGAGACAGCTACCATGCTGTTCCTGTTAGGCTTTCTCTGAGAATGGTAAAAACTGATAAATCTATCGGGAGAAAAAACAAATCCTTATGCAAATCAGAGCCTGAGAGTGTAATAGGCAGTGGCAATCAGATTTGTTAGCAAGCAGTAATGTGCAGGAAATGAAGAGATGGAAGTTGTGTTCCTAAACAACCTCCTCATGCTTTAGAATTATCCACTTTACATGGCCTGTTAAACATCTGTCTGAAACCGCAGTGGAGATACCTGCCCATCAGGCCTGGGAGAGGCTCTGCTGACTCTCTGCCTGTCCTGCATCCTCTCCCAAGGCTGAATGGAACTAAGTCGGTTCTGCAGTCAATCAACAAACACTTATTATTTTTTTTTCCTTTTTGCTGAGGTAATTGGGGTTAAGTGACTTGCCCAGGGTCACACAGCTAGGAAGTGTCTGAGACCAGGTTTGAACTCAGGTCCTCCTGACTTCAAGGCTGCTGCTCTAACCACTGTGCCACCTAGCTGCCCCCACACTTATTATTTTTTTTTATTAAAGCTTTTTATTTTCAAAACATATATACGGATAATTTTTCAACATTGACCCTTGTAAAACCTTGTGTTCCAAATTTTCCCTTCTTTCCCCCACCCCTTCCCTAGATATCAAGTAATCCAATATATGTTAAATATGGTAAAAATATATTCAATAAACACTTATTAACGTCATGTCATGGAACTGTTCTTTGCTTAGTACTCTAAGCCCTGAGGATATAAGGGGCAAAACCATGGATACCACCCTCACAAAGCAGTTAATCTAAGGGATGAAGGCAGAGTTTTGTTCCTTCAAAGCCTAATGTCAATACCACCTCTTCCAGGAAGCCTTCCCTGCCCTCCTTCGAACTCCCCTTGAATATCTCCTAGCCCATTCTGTGGTCTTCTCCTTGGCACTCATGTTATTCTCCCTTATTTATCATAGTTAAATGTGAGCTCATATTCTCCTCCCAGCCCATCAGATTGCAAATCTGCAATTGTGTTAGTATTTACTCATCATCTACTGTGTTCAAAGTATGGAAAAAGTCCTTTGGTTTAAGAGCTGGAGAGGAACACAGAGGCCATCTAGTCCAACTGCCTCATACAGATGAGGAAACTGAGATCATAGAGAAGTGATCTGACCAATGTCACAGAATTAGCAAGAGTTTTAGGGGGGGATTTGAACAGAGGTCCCATGGCTTTGGAGGCAGGGCCCTTCCTTCACACTGGGTCTTCTCAGGGTTTAAATGCTCTTTCTATCAATTAATCAACTGACCAATAAGAAGGAGATTCAGCTTCCAATGCAGGAAGACCTAGTTCAATCCTGCCTCTGATAGCTAGTGGTTGTGTTATCCTGGACAAGTCACTTAACATCTTAGTGTCCTGGGGAGCTCCCTTAGAGAAGATGCTGACCTCACTGGGAGAAGGATTTACCTCCTTTAGAGAGCTTCCCATCCCACTGAAATCACTCATCCCGTCCCTCCC
>JAJPUD010023261.1:5320-20213 GCA_023553655.1 Myrmecobius fasciatus
TCTCTCTCTCTCTCTCTCTCTCTCTCTCTCTCTCTCTCTCTCTCTCTGTCTCTCTCTGTCTTTCTCACTCTCTGCCTGTCTCTGTCTCTGTCTCTCTGTCTTTCTCTCTCTCTCTGTCTCTCTCTCTCTTTCTCTCCCCTCCCGCCATCTGTCTCTTTTCTTTTTCTTGAGGGTTTTTTAGGGTAGGGGATTTATGTTTTCTTTAACAATATGATTTTTATTAAAATGATTTGTATAACATTACATGTGATTTCTTAATGGGGACTGATGGGGGAGATAAGGGAGAGAATATGGAACTCAAAAAATTTTAAAAACAGATGTAAAAAAGTGTAACTGGAGAAAAATATAAAGAAACAAATCAAGAAAAGAAAAGAAATAATGAGAATGTAGATTTCAGAACAACCTGGAAAGGCTTTCATGAACTGAATGAGTGAAGAGAACAGAACAAAGAGAACACTGTACATAGTAACAGCAACATTTTATGATGATCAGCTATGGTATACATAGCTCTTCTCAGCAATGAAATGATCCAAGACAATTCTAAAAGGCTCATAATGCTACCACATCCAGAGAAAGAACTGATGTAGTAAAAGCATATTTTTTTCTCTTTTGTCCTATTTCTTCTTTTTTCCTCCTATCTCTAGAAATTCTATTTTATTCTTTGAGAATAATCTATACACATATCAAGAGCACCCTTTGTAAAAATTTAAGAAGGGCATCTTTCACAAGTGATAATCTGTAAAAGACTGCATTTATTCAGTTATATGTTTGAAAGATGAAGAGAATACAAGGTCCCGCCATACTTTTGGTTTATTGACTATAAAAGAATGGTAGCAGCAGCAGTAACAATATTTGATTGGATAGAACAAAATCCAACTTTAAAGTCTTTCCTCTAATAGGATGCTTTCCACACATATTTTTTTAAAATTATGCAAATTACTTGAAAGATGTAATAATAGGGCAAAATTTAATTACCATTTGACCATTAATATCAGAAAAATCATAAAACAGGGATATGTAAGGTGTATGAAAAGTGTTTGACATTCTCATGGCAAATGTTCCATGAAGAGTGCAAATGGAAGAATGATTCTCTATAGATGATAAAGATCTTCCAAATGCTCCTATTTGGGCATGATGTTGTATCAACATTTAGACTATTATAGCACCTTTTAAAGACTATTATAGCACCTTTTACAAATCACACAAAAGTGCTTGACCTAATGATTCATACTGGAAAAGCATGTTGTTTTGCATACCTTTGCATGTGGTTTCTTTCTTTTTTTCTTTTCTTTTTTTTTTCTGAAAGTGTGAAAATGCCATGTTGTGGTCAACACTTATATCCCACAGGCCTCTCCCTGGGTGTTTATGGCTTTCTTCATCACTAAATAATTGGAACTTGTTTGAAACATCTCATTGTTGAAGAGAACCACGTCCATCAGATTGATCATTGTATAGTCTTGTTGATGCCATGTATAATGATCTCCTGATTCTGCTCCTTTCACTTGGCATCAGTTCATGCAATTCTCTCCAGGCTTTTCTGAAATCATCCTGCTGGTCGTTTCTTACAGAACAATAATATCCCATGATATTCATATAGCACAAGTTATTCAGCCATTCTCAAACTAATGGAAATCCATTGTTTCTAGTTTCTAGCCACTACAAAAAGAGCTGCCACAAACATTTTTTTTGCACATGTGGGTGCCCTTCCTTCCTTTAAGATCTCTTAGGCCCAGCAGAAACACTGCCGAGTCAAAGGGAATGCATAGTTTGATAACTTTTTCAGCATAGTTCCAAATTGCTCTCCAGAATGGTTGGATCTGTTCACAGTAACACCAACAATATATCAGTGTCCCAGTCTTCCCACATCCCCTCCAACATTCATCATTATCTTTTCCTGTCATCTTAGCCAATCTGACAGGTGTGTAGTGGTACCTCAGGGTTGTTTTGATTTGCATTTCTCTGATCAATAGTGATTTGGAGCACCTTTTCATATGACTATAAATAGTTTAATTTCATCCTCTGAAAATTGTCTGTTCATATCTTTTGACCATTTATCGATTGGAGAGTGGCTTGAATTGTTATAAATATGAGTCAATTCTCTATATATTTTAGAAATGAGGCCTTTATCACAACCTTTAAATATAAAAATGATTTCTCAATTTATTGCATCCCCTTAATCTTGTTTGCATTAGTTTTATTTGCATAAAAACTTTTTAACCTAATATAATAAAATTATCTATCTGGTGTTCAATTAAGAGTTACAATTCTTCTTTGGACACAAATTCCTTCCTTCTTGACAGATCTGAGAGGTAAACTATTCTATGTTCCTCTAATTTGTTTATAATATCACTATTTATGTCTAAATCATGAAGCCATTAAGATCTTATCGTGGTATGCAGTATTAGGTATGGATCAAGCCCTAATTTCTTCCATACTAGTTTCCAATTTTCCCAGCAATTTTTGTCAAATAGTGAGGTCTCATCCCAAAAGCTGGGGTCTTTGGGTTTGTCAAACACTAGATTGTTAAAGTTATTGCCAATTTTGTCCTGTGATCCTATCCTATTTCACTGATCGTCTAATCTATTTCTTAGCCAGTACCAAATGTTTTTGATGCTGCTTTATAATATAGTTTTAGATCTGTAAGAGCTAGGCCACCTCCATCACCATTTTTTTCCATTAATTCCCTTGAAATTCTTGACCTTTTTGTTCTTCCAGATGAACTTTGCTCCTATTTTTTCTAGATCTGCAAAATAATTTCTTGGGAGTTTGATTGGCATGGCACTAAATATTAATTTAAGTAGTATTATCAGCTTTATTATATTCGGTTGGCCTACCCATAAGCACTTGATATTTTTCCAGCTGATTAGATCTGACTTTATTTGCGTGGAAAGTGTTTTGTAGTTTTCTTCATATAGTTTCTGAATTTCCCTTGGCAAATAGATTCCCAAATATTTTATATTATTGACAGTTATTTTGAAGGGAATTTCTTTTTGTATTTCTTTATTGGTAATATATAAAAATACTGATGATTTATGTGGATTTATTTTGTATCCTGCAACTTTGCTAAAGCTGTGAACTGTTTCTAATAGCTTTTTAGTTGTCTCTAGGTTTCTCTAAGTATACCATCATATCATCTGCAAAGAGTGATAATTTGGTTTCCTCATTATCTACTCTAATTCCTTTAATCTCTTTTTCTTCTCTTACTGACAAAGCTAACATTTCTAATACAGTATTGAATAGTAATGGTGATAATGGACAGTCTTTTTTCACTCCTGATCTTATTGGGAATGGTTCTAGTTTGTCCCCATTACATATGATGCTTGCTGATGATTTTAAATAGATGCTACTGATCATTTTAAATATAAATCCATTTATTCCTATACTCTCTAGTGTTTCAAATAGGAATGTGTATTGGATTTTATCAAATGCTTTTTCTGCATCTATTGAGATAATCATATGATTTTTGTTAGCTTGGTTATTAATATGGTTGATTATGCCAATAGTTTTCCTAATATTGACCCAGCCCTGCATTCCTGGCATAAATCCTCCTTGGTCATAGTGTATTATCCTGGGGATGACTTTTTGTAATCTCATTGCTGATATTTTATTTAAGATTTTTGCATCAATATTCATTAGGGAAATTGGTCTATAGTTTTCTTTCTCTGTTTTCACCCTACTTGATTTAGCTGTCAGCACCATATCTGTGTCATAGAAGCAATTTGGCAGAACACCTTTTTTCCCCTATTTTTTTCAAATGCTTTTTATAGTACTGAAATTAGTTGTTCTTTGAATGTTTGGTAGAATTCACATGTAAATCCATCTGGCTCTGGAGATTTTTGTTCTTAGTGAATTGATTAATAGCTTGTTCTATTTCTTTTTCTAAAATGAGGTTACTTAAATAATTTATTTCCTCTTTTGTCCTGTTAACCTGGGCAATTTCTATTTTTGTAGCTATTCCTCCATTTCATTTAGATTAACAAATTTATTTGCATAAAATTTGGCAAAGTAATTCTTAATTATTGCTCTAATTTCCTCTTCATTGGTGGCAAATTCTCCCTTTTCATTTTTGAGAATAACAATTTGATTTTCTTTCCTTTTTCTATTTAAATTAACTAAAAGTTTATCTATTTTGTTGTTTTTTTTCACAAAACCAAATCCTAGTTTTATTTATTAATTCAACAAGTTTTCTTATTTTCAATTTTATTAATCTCCCCTTTTATTTTTAGAATTTCAAGTTTGATATTTAATTGAGGATTTTTAATTTGTTCTTTTTCTAGTTTTTTTAGTTGTAAGCCCAATTCATTGATCTTCTCTTTCTCTATCTTATACAAATAAGCATCTAGAGATATAAAATTTCCCTTTTTAACCAATTTGTCTGTATCCCACAAATTTTGGTATGTTGTCTCAATATTGTCATTCTCCTGGATGAAATTATTGATTGTGTCTATGATTTGCTTTTTCACCCATTCATTCTTTAGGATTAGATTATTTAATTTCCAATTAACTTTTGGTCTATTTTCTCCTAGTTTTATATTGTATGTGATTTTTATTGCACCATGATCTGATAAAAATGCATTTACTAGTTCTGCCTTTCTGCATTTGATTTTGAGGTTTTTATGCCCTAACTAACACATGGTCAATTTTTGTATAAGTTCCATAAACCACTGAAAAAAAGCTAAAGTCCCTTCTGTCTCTCTTTAATTTCTTTCACAACACGACTAATATGGAAATATATTTTACATGACTGGACATATAAAACTAATATCAAATTGCTTATTACCTTAGGGAGGATAAGGAGGGAGGAAGAATTTGGAACTAAAAATTTTACTTTATAAATGAATGTTAAAAATTGCCTTTGAGACTGATGATGGTGGACTTGCTGTACCAGATCTAAAACTATATTATAAAGCAGCGGTCATCAAAACCATTTGGTATTGGCTAAGAAATAGAATCAGTGGCATAGGATAGCATCATAAGACAAAGTAGGCAATAACTATAGCAATTTAGTGTTTGATAAACCCAAAGATCCCAGCTTCTGGGATAAGTACTCACTATTTGACAAAAAATGCTGGAAAAATTGGGAACTAGTGTGGAAGAAATTAGGGCTTGACCCACATCTAACACCACATACCAAGATAAGATCTAAATGGGTTCATGATCTGAATAGAAAGAGTGATATTATAAGTAAATTAGAGGAATATAATATAGTTTACCTTTCAGACCTATGGAGAAGGAATAAATTTATATCCAAAGAAGAACTGGAACTCTTAATTGAATACCAGATAGATAATTTTGATTATATTAACTTAAAACGTTTTTGTACAAACAAAACCAATGCAGTCAAGATTAGGAGGGAAACAATTAATTGGGAAATCATCTTTACATTTAAGGGTTCTGATAAAGGTCTCATCTCTAAAATATATAGAGAATTGTCTCATATTTATAAGAATTCAAGCCATTCGCCAATTGATAAATGGTCAAAGGATATGAACAGACAATTTTCAGAGGATGAAATTAAAACTATTTGTAGTCATATGAAAAAGTGCCCCAAATCACTATTGATCAAAGAAATGCAAATTGAGACAACCCTGAGGTACCACTACACGCCTGTCAGATTGGCTAAAATGACAGGAAAAGATAATGATGAATGTTGGATGGGCATGTGGGAAGGCTGGGACACTGATGCATTGTTGGTGGAGCTGCGAACTGATACAGCCATTCTGGAGAGCAATTTGGAGCTATGCTGAAAAAGTTATCAAACTGTGCATACCCTTTGACCCAGCAGCATTTTTATTGGGCTTATATCCCAAAGAAATCATAAAGGAAGGAAAGGGCCCCACATGTGCAAGAATGTTTGTGGCAGCCCTTTTTGTAGTGGCTAGAAACTGGAAACTGAAGGGATGCCCATCAATCAGAGAATGGCTGAATAAATTATGGTATATGAATATTATGGAATATTATTGTTCTGTAAGAAATGAACAGCAAGATGATTTCAGAGAGGCTTGGAGAGACTTACATGAACTGCTGCTGAGTGAAATGAGCAGAACCAGGAGATCATTATACATGGAAACAACAATACTATATAAGGATCAATTCTGATGGACATGGCTCTCTTCAACAATGAAATGTTTCAAACTACTTCCAATTGTTCACTGAAGAAAGCCATATATACCCAGAGAGAGGGATGTGAAATGTGGACCACAACATAACATTTTCATGCTCTTGACTGATGTTTGCTTGCATTGTATTTCTTTTATCTGATTTTTCTTTCTTGTAGATAAGATTTTTCCTGCATAACATTGGTAAGTGTGGAAATATGTTATACATTATTCGATTTGTCAAGTATTTTAACATAATTAACATGTAGTGGATATCCTGCCATCTAGGGGAGGGGTGGGAAGTAGGGAGGAAAAATTTGTAACAGAAAGCTTTGTAAGGGTTAATGTTGAAGAATTACCCATACATATGTTTTGCAAAAAAAAAAAAAAAAAATTTGCCTTTGAGGGGCAGGTATATGGTTCAATGGATAGAGCACTAGCCCTAAAGTCAGGAGGACCTGAGTTCAAATTTGGTCTCAGACACTTAACACCTCCTAGCTGTGTGTCCCTGGGTACACAACCTGGTGTGGCCCTGGTGCACAACCCCACTTACCTCAGGGGGAAAAAATGAAGAAGAAGAAAAAGAAAAAAAGAAAAAAAATTCTTTGCAAGTAATTAGATAAAATAAAATTCTAATTAAAAATAAAATAACAGATATAAAGAAAGAATAATTAGTTAAAAGAAGGTACCAGTGAAGCAGCATGGCTTCATAGTTAGAGAGTAAATCTCAATCAAGAAGACCCTATCAGTTTCCTGAAACATTCTATCTATGTGTTTTTGGTCAAGTTACTTTACTCCTCAGTGACCTAGACAATTGTCCTCTATTAATAGAGGGCTTTTCTTATGTAGATCTCCTTATGCTAATGAAATCACAGGTTTAGTAAACAGAAGGAGAAAAAGAAGTTAGCCACATTACCTGCTCCCAGATTCCATATGCCAGATTAGATTCACTTTTTAGCACCCCTGTGTTCTTTCCAAGGTCTCTGCCTTTGAGGACAAGTGTCCTGCTGTGAGCCTCTGATTCTGTATGTAGCATATACAACCCATTGCACCAAGCTTAGTGAAATGGATATTAAATTTTAGTCTTCTTACCCATGAAGTGAACTCAACAAAGAATGGATTTTCATTAGACCAGGTAGAATTAGCATGAGCTTTACAAAAAGATAGGATTTATTCCTGAAGATAGCCAATAGATTCACAGGAATTCATTAAAAATGACTTCTTCCACATATTTTTCAAGTCATCAAGTATTTATTATGTGTCTTTTATGTGCCAGACACTGTGCTAAATGTAGGGATACAAAAATAAAAGACAGTGCCTGCTTTCAAATAGCTCATAGTCTAAATGAAGTGAGAACACACAAAGAATTATAAACAAACAAGAGATAAACAGGATGAATTGAAAAAAATCAAATGAGAGAAGGCACCAGCATTAAAAGAAAAGACATTTATAGAAGGTGGGATTTTAGCCAGGGAAAAGATAAATGTTTATTGATTATTTTGGGTATGACTGACTTTTTATTCGCAGACAAGAAAAAAACCTTGTCTTCTTTTTTTAACCTTCTCTTGAATTTTCAAGCGATGAATATCAAGCTTAATTTGTATGCAGACCCACATATAGGATTCGACAGCTATTAGTTTTTTAAATCAGAAATGCTGAGATGATTCCCACTTCTTATAAGAAAAAAAACCTTATACATTTTCTAGAAATGCTATGATACAAATATATTACTTAGAGATCTATGGAAATGTATTATCTTTATTTTATAAATAATGGATTGATATAAAGAAAATAAATATAATCTACCAGAGATATTATACACTCTTTTTAGGGAGTCATAAGAATTATTTGAAAAATTGATATGCAGAAGCACAGTGATTTACCTGAAGCTTACATTGTTTGTGTTCATGCAGCATTGTTTTTAAATTATCATTGGAGATCTTTTGTGTGGATGTATAAAATGCTGAGGTGGGAAGTGTTGGAATATTGAAGGAAAAATAGCCATAGTCTATCCAAATTTATGCCTTCATCATCTCAAGGTTGCCAAGAGTGAGAGAAAATAGAGTTTATGTTAGATTGGATTGTCTATGTGGTTCTTTTCAAATATGTTTATTTCAATTATATTTTTATTTTAAAAATATTTTCACTTTTGAATTCTCTCATCCTCTTTCTCAATAATTGAGACAGCAAAAATAAACTATCAATATAAATTTATGCAAAACATATTTCCACACTGTCCATGAAGCCAAAGGGGGAAAAAAGCCAGAAAAATAAGCAAAGTGAAAGAAAATTTATTTCAGTTAATCATTTCTCTCTCTGCTGGAGGATAGCATTGTTCATCCTCATGAATCACTGTAGTGATAAAAGTAGCTAAATATTTCACAATTAATTGTTCTTAAAAGCAGCTGTTTCTATGCACAATGTTCTCTTCGTCATGCTCATTGTACTTTCCTTCATTTAATGTAAGTCTTCCTGAGTTTTTTTCTTGAAGTTTCCCTTTTCATAATTTCTTACATTATACTAGCATTCCATCATATTCATATACCAAAACATGGTTGGCTCTTCCTCTAGAAGTGGCATTTCTAATTCTTTCCCACAAAAAGTGCTGCTATAAATAGTTTTGGACATATGTTAGTTTCCTTTTAACTTTGATATCTTTGGGGGATAGTCTTACTAGTGGTATTGTTGAGGTAGAGAGTGTATACTGTTTTCGAATTTGGCTGCATATTTGTAAATATTCTCTCTATATTCTCTCTTTGAGCCAAATATGATAAGAGTAAGAATTCCACAACACTCACCCCCCACTTCTTTCCCTCAATTGTAATAGGTCTTTTTTTGCCTCTTTATGAGATGTAATTTATCCCATTTTACCTCCATTTTTCTCTTCTTCCACGACAATTCCCTTTCCACCTCTAGTTTCTTTTTTATATTATCACAATGAAATCAAATTTTACCTAGATACTCTAAGAATAACTATAACAGAGAAATAGATCTCAAGAGTTAAACATATTATCTTCCCATATAGAGATGTAAACCTTTTAACTTTTAAAAGCAACAGTTATTTTTTACTTTCCTTTTTACCTTTTTATGCTTCTCTTGAGTTTTGTATTTGAAGAACAAATTTTCTTTTCAGCTGTGGTGTTTTTATCAAAAATAAATGAAATTCACCTGTTTCATTGAATGTCCGTCTTCTTCCTTGAAAGATAATGCTTAATTTTGCTGGATAGTTGATTCTTTTTTTTGTCTTTTTTTTTATTAAAGCTTTTTATTTGTATAACATATGTATGGGTAGTTCCCCAGCATTGATCTTTACAAAGCTTTCCATTACAAATTTTACCCCCAGTCCCCTCCCCTCCCCTAGATGGCAGGAAGTCCACTACATGTTAATAATGTTGAAATGCTTGACAAGTTATGCAAGAAAAATCCTATCTACAAGAAAAAAAAGAATCAAAGAAAGGCAACACAATGCAAGCAAATGTCAATAGAGATCATGAAAATGTTACGTTGTGGCCATATTTCATATCCCTCTCTCTGGGTGTATATGGTTTTCTTCAGTGAACAATTGGAACTGGTTTGATACAATTATTTGTTGCAGAGAGCCATGTCCATCAGAATTGATCATCATGTAATACTGTTGTTGCTGTGTATGATGATCTCCTGGTTCTGCTCGTTTCACTCAGCATCAGTTCATGCAAGTCCCTCCAGGCCTCTCTGAAGTCGTCCTGCTGGTCGTTTCTTACAGAGCAATAATATTCCATAACATTCATATACCACAATTTACTCAGCCACTCTCCAAATGATGGGCATCCCTTCAGTTTCCAGTTTCTAGCCACTATAAAAAGGACTGCCACAAACATTCTTGCACATGTGGGTCCCTTTCCCTCCTCTAAGATCTCTTTGGGATATAGGCCCAGTAGAAACACTGCTGGGTCAAAGGGTATGCACAGTTTGACAACTTTTTGAGCATAGCTCCAAATTGCTCTCCAGAATGGTTGGATCCATTCACAGTTCCACCAACAATGTATTAGTGTCCCAGTTTTCCCACATTCCCTCCAACATTCATCGTTATCTTTTCCTGTCATTTTAGCCAATCTGACAGGTGTGTAGTGGTACCTCAGAGTTGTCTTAATTTGCATTTCTCTGATCAATAGTGATTTGGAGCAACTTTTCATATGACTAGAGATGGTTTTAATTTCATCATCTGAAAATTGTCTGTTCATATCTCTTGACCACGTTGGATAGTTGATTCTTGACTGCAATCTAAGTTCCTTTGCCTTTCAGAGTATCAGATTCCAGGCCATTCGATCCTTTAAAGTATATGCTGCTAAATTCTGGGTAATCCTGATTGATCATATTGGATCTAACATATTTTAATAAGTGTAACATATATTGGATTGCATGACATCTAGGAGAGGAGGTAGGTGGAAGGAGAGGAAAATCTGAAACAAAAGGTTATGCAAAGGTCGATGTTGAAAAATTATCCATTCGTTTGTTTTGAAAATAAAAAGCTTAAAAAAGAAAAGAAAATTAGATTAAAAAGGAAAAATTGAGGAAGAAAAAACAATGCAAGCAAATGACAACAAAAAAGTGAAAATACTATGTTTTGATCCAGACTCAGTTTCCACAGTCCTCTCTCTGGGTGCAGATTGCTCTCTTCATCATAAGACCATTGAAACTAGTTTGATTCATCTCATTGTTGAAAAAAGCCATGTCTGTCAGAATTGATCATCACATGATCTTGTTGCTTTGTACAAGGACCTCTTGGTTCTATGCATTTCACTTAGCATCAATTCATGTAAGTCTTCAAGCCTCTCTGAAACCATCCTGCTGTGATTGTTTCTTTTAGAACAATAAAATTCCATAATTTTCATATATCATAACTTATTCAATCATTCTCTAACTGATGGGTATCCACTCAATTTCCAGTTTCTTGCCACTACAAAAAGGGCCAAAACAAACATTGTTCCATATGTGGGTCCAGTTTCCTCTTTTATGATCTCTTTGGGATAAAAGCCCATTAGAGACACTGCTGATCAAAGGGCATGTACAGTTTGATAGCCCTTTGGGCATAGTTCCAAATAGTTCTGCAGAATAGTTGAATCAGTACACAACTATACCAACAATGTATTAGTGTCCCATTTTCCCCACATTCCCTACAATATCCATCATTATATTCTTCTGTCATATTAGCCAATCTGAGAGGTGTATATTTGTAACTCACAGTTATCTTACTTTGCATTTCTCTGATCAATAGTGATAAAGAACACCTTTTCATGTGACTAGAAATGGCTTCAATTTTTTCATCTGAAATTTGTCTATTTACAACCTTTGACCATTTATCAATTGGAGATTTGGTACATATATGTTTAGCATTGATGTTACTTCATTATCTTTGGTACCCTTTAGCAAGATGCAATTTCCTTCCTTATCTCTTTTAATTAGATCTATTTTTGCTTTTTTTATGATCTGATATCAGGATTCCTACCCCTGCTTGTTTTTTACTGCCAATTGAACTTTTAAATAATTTGCTTTGTTCATTGGATTTTTTTCCATTTCATAAATTCTATTTTTCAATGAGTTGGTTTCATTTTCATATTTATTTTATAAGGAGTTATATGATTTTTCCATTTCACTAAATTTATTTTGTAAGGAGTTTTCTTCAGATGACTTGTATGTTTCTTTTTCCAGTCTCCTGCAAAATTCTCATTTCTTTTCCGCATTTTTCTTCTAACTCTCTTTTAAGATCCTTTTTGAATTCTTCTCAGAGAGCCTTGTAAGATTGAGACCAACTTATATCATTTTGGGGAGCTTCTTCTGGAGATGATTTGACTGTAATGTACTCAGGATTTGAGGTCTATTCTTCTCTGTTTCCATAAAGGCTACCTACAGTGACAATTATTTTTATTTTTTTTGCTCATTTTTAAAGTTTGAGGTCTGCTCTTAGGGTAAAGGGGAGATTGTCCCAAACTTTTTTTTTTTTTTTTTTTTTTTTACAGGCATTGAAACTTTTTAGGACTGCTGCTTTCTGTGCTGGTTGGGCATAGTTAAGTTCCATGTTATTCTGTGGTTTAAAGGCTCACTATTTGCCTTTTGTATTTGCATTGAATGTCTCACAGCTAATTTTCTGATCCACTGGCTTCTGAACCATGACAGAGTAATCAATGCTGCTGTATTTTGGTTAAGAGCTTTCTTTTAGATTCCTTGGTTCAGGGACCCAACACTGCCCTGGGTCCCTGTGCTGTGCTTGAGCTTGATTGCTTCTCCCTGACTTTTTCTGAAGTTCTTCTAAAATATGCTGAGAATTTGTTACACTCCAAATATTTGTGAGTTCTATTACTCCAAAACTTGTTTAGAGACTTGATCTGATGTTGATCTGAGGGACACCAGGAAGAGATCAGAAAAAAGTCCTCTCTACACCCTCCCAAGTAATTTTTATTTTTCTAAATTTGGCTAAATTCCCCTATATATTTGAGAAATGAACCATTTGCCAAAGAAACTATTTATAAAATCTCATTCTACTTTTCTTCTAATTTTGGCTGGATTAGTTTTCTTTGTGAAATTTCTAATTTAATGTAATCAAAGTTATTGTATTCAACCCCCCACCACCACCACACAAACACACACACACACACACACGCATACAATTATCTCTATCTCTTGTTTGGACACAAGTTCTTGACTTATCTATAGATCTATGAAAAGTTCATTTGTGCTTAGTTTCTGACAGACTGATTTCCAGTTTTCCCAATAGTATTTCTCAAATGGAGAATTATTGCATAAATAGTTTGAATCCTGGGCTTATTAAATGCTAGGTCTTTTCCTTCTATAGATTGTTTACATAATTTATTCTATTGATAGACTACATTTTTTTAATCCAGTGCCAGATTGTTTTGATGATTACTTCTTAGTTGTATATGTTGAAATCTGGTACTGCTTTAACAACTTACGTTTAAAAAATTGATTCCCTTGGGGCAGCTAGGTGGCGCAGTGGATAGAGCACCAGCCCTGAAGTCAGGAGGACCTGAGTTCAAATCTGGTTTCAGACACTTAACATTCCCTAGCTGTGTGACCCTGGGCAAGTCACTTAACCTCAATTGCCTCAGCAAAAAGCAAAAAAAAAAAAAAAAAAATTGATTCCCTTGATTTCATTGGCATTTTGTTCCTCCCAAGTATTTTATATAATCTGCAGTTATTTTGAATAAATTTCTTTATGTCTTCTTGCTGAAATTTGTTGTTAAAGAGTAGAAATGCTAATCATTTTGGGGGGTACCTTATATCTGGCAATCTTGCTGAAATTGCTAATTGTCACTATTAATTTTTTAGTTGACTCACTAGGGATTTCTAAGTATATCATCATATCATCAACAGGGAGTGATAGTTTTGTTTTATTTTTCGTATTATAATTCGTTTAATTTATTTTTATTGTCATTATTGTAACTAGTATATTTAGTACAATATTAAATACTAGTGATAATAAGGGATACTCTTGTTTAACCCCTGATATTAGTGAGAAAACTTTGTTTATCACCTTTATAGATAACATTTGCTTTTTACTTTAAATATATACTCCTTTTCATTTTAAGAAAGGCCTTATTTATTCCTGTTTTCTAGTATTTTTAATGAGGAAGGATATTGTGTTTTGTGAAAAAAACATTGTATCTACTGATATAAACATATGATTCTTGTTCGTTTTGTTGTTAATATGATCAATTTTGCTTATGATTTTCCTAATTGTTGAGACAGTCCCACATATTTGGTAAAGTGTCATCTTGATGTACACACACACACACACACACACACACACACACATATCTTTGTGATATACTATGATCACACTACTGGTATTTAATTTAATTTTTTTCACATCTATTTTCATTAGATAAATTAATCTATAGTTTTATTTTTATTTTTTCTTCTATTTTTATTCTTTTCACTTTATTTATTGATTTTTGATGTCTCATGAACTCATTTGTTTCTACTTGAACAGTTTTTAAATTCTTGCTTTATTTTTTAAAGATTTAAATATTATTTTTTTCAGTGAGGTTTTGCATATCCATTACCAAGTTAACAGGTCTCTTTTAAAAAATTAAGTGTATTTTTCTCATTTGTTTTCCCAATTTTTCTTTCCCATTTTAGTTTATTTTTTAATTTTTTTAATATGGGGAAATATTTTTTTTAATTTATTAATACGTTTTATTTGCAAAACATATGTATGGGTAATTCCTAAACATTAACCCTTACAAAGCTTTCTGTTACAAATTTTCCGCCTTACTCCCCACCCTTCCCCTAGATGGCAAGATATCCACTACATGTTAATTAAGTTAAAATACTTGACAAATAGAATACATGTATACTTATTGCATCATTTTTTGTGCAGGAGAAATCGTATCTACAAAAAAGAGTAATCCGATAAAGGAAATACAATGCAAGCAAACCTTAAACGAGAACATGAAAATGTTATGTTGTGGTCCACATTTCACATCCCTCTCTCTAGGAGTGTATGGTTCTCTTCACCGAACAATTGGAACTGGTTTGAAGCATATCATTGTTGAAGAGAGTCATGTCCATTAGAACTGATCCTCATATAGTATTGTTGTTGCTGTGTATAATGTTGTCCTGGTTCTGCTGATTTCACTCAGCATCAGTTCATGCAAGTCTCTCCAGGCCTCTCTGAAATCTTCCTGTTGGTTGTTTCTTACAGAACAATAATATTCCATAACATTCATATACCAGAATTTATTCAGCCACTCTCCAATTGATGGGCATCCATTCAGTTTCCAGTTTCTAGCCACTAC
>JAJPUD010023262.1:0-20211 GCA_023553655.1 Myrmecobius fasciatus
TATAAAATTAGCATATCAATAACATGGAGAACTAGATAAATGTGTCTTCTTGCTTATGTTTCTTTGCTAAACTCTCTTGGAATTTAGCCTGCTTCAATTGGCATTACAATTACAATAAAACTTTGCCCCTTGACTTGGAAATGGGTTCAAGCCTGCAAATTCTTTTGAGACACCTCATGACACTGGTCTTTGACCCCAGCCTTTTGGTGGCCCTTCCCAACTTTAACATTTGGTGGCCCTTACAGGTAGAAGGCTTACATTTGGCCTGGGAGAAGGCTTGTCTGGGTCATCATGAGCTCCATGCTTAGCAAGTAATTTCTATTTTTTTTCGTAAATGTTTCTCTTTTGTTTTAGGGAGAAAACAACACAATTCTTAAAATTGAAACAGAACAGGTTTTAAAATTGACTTAACTTTAGTTAATCAGATTCCCTAGATTCTGATTAAATGTTCTAGACAAATTGAATTGCCATTCGATTATTTTTCAATTTACACAAATCATTTCTTTTTTGTGAACCAGGAAAAGGGTTAAGATGCCAGTTTTTACTCACAAGGGCCCTCAGAAGTCTGACTCTAGATACTCAAAAGCAGTCTGTTTGGGTAGTCAAGAGTTTTTAAAGTAGTAGCAAACTGCTTTTCTGTTTTCCCAAAGTTCCCAAACTCTTCTGCTAACACTATCAGTGCAAATAATTATAATTTACATATCCTGTTAGTGGGCTTTAATTAGAGCTCCTTTAAAATTGCTTTTACTATCTTATCTCAAACAAATTTCCAAATTACTTTACACACATATAGAAATCATTTATCTGTTGGTCACATCTAAAAAAAACCCCATAAAGTTATCAAATATGAAGCAATTATATCCAATAAAGCAGTTAACATTCATATAGTATATTTTATGCTATACACTTTTGCAATCATATAGTCTTCACAACAACTATTATTTCTCTTTACAAATTAGAAACCGGGCAGAGATAAAATAATTTGCCATATATTACATAGTTAATACATATCCAGATCTGAAGAGAATGGTGGGCTTACTAAATGCAGAGGCTGACTGGCTTTCTCACTTCACATTGCTATGCTGGATGGTGCCAGGGGTATCCGAATTCTTCTCAGGCAGTTACTGGACTGAATCTGCTGAAAGCTAGAGTGACTGGTGCCAGGATCTTCCTTTGATGGTAGATGCCAGAGCTCAGGGAATGCTGACCATTAGACCTTACCCTCACCCTCCAAAAAACTGGGTTGGGAAGGTGTTTGGGCAAGACTGTGTGGGATCATCATGGTTTTGCTGTTTCCCCTATTTCTACAGGTGAGACAGAATTTGAATTTCCCTACAATTCTGAGATGAGAAGAATTAGCAAACAGAGAAACTTGGACTATATCAATCTTGTTAGCAATCCTCACAACTGAGATATACTCAGGACCACTCCAGGGAGTGGAGTGGAGAGAAGGGTCCCTTAATACCTTCTGGGGTACTTTCCCAAAGGAGCAGAAGAGAACTTTGTTCAAAATAAGAGTCAAGGAAGGGTTAGCAAAAAGTTGCTATTTATCTTGTTTGTTGTTTCTTTTTCTTTTCTTTCCAAATGGGATAAATTCCTGGAATGATCCCCAATGTTTCAGGAACTTTTCTTGCAATCTTAAAATGACTAATTGCCAAACTTCTTAATCATTGCTCTCAAAACTTTGAGAATCTGCTAAGATGTTATATTAATTTTAATTAGCTAACTTTTTTTGTGTCGCCCTCAGCTTGGCCAGAGCTGAAATCCACAGGGAAAAAAAAAGTTAAGCTTTTTAAGAAAACTTCCCAGCATTATAATATAGCAAAAAAGTTATTTCTTGCTGGTAGCATTTAAAATTTTTTCAGGTACAAAATCTAACTCACAGAAAAAA
This sequence comes from Myrmecobius fasciatus, assembly GCA_023553655.1. Classification (NCBI taxonomy): domain Eukaryota; kingdom Metazoa; phylum Chordata; class Mammalia; order Dasyuromorphia; family Myrmecobiidae; genus Myrmecobius; species Myrmecobius fasciatus. Next base: position 1,892 of record JAJPUD010023262.1, read on the forward strand.
CATGACACAGACATTCCTCACAAAGACACAGACACCTTATTTGTAATAGCTCCCTGCCCCCCAGGGAAAAAACTTTATCCCCTATTTTCTTGCCAGAAAAGATCTCTTACCCATATATCTTAATACCTATATCACAGGTACATTAACTGTCACTATAACCCATAATGGCCTCACTTCAGCAACCTGTACTAGCTATGCAAGTGGATGAAGGGGCTCACTGGACCTATGACTGTGGGCCATCTCTAGAAATAACTAGGATGTCTGCTCCAAAATTATTCTGGCAAACTCACTCATGATGCTTCTACACCACATTCCTTGAAGCTCCTTCATAATCTCCCGATTTGTTTCCTCTAGACTCCAGCTATGATCTTCCAACTATTTGTTCATCTTGAATACCATTGGCTAACTGATTCTGACTCAGCACCCCTCTGAATCCTGCTGCTGCCATATTCAAGTTGCTTGCTTCCCCTCCTCAGTCTGGACCCTAGTAACCAGGGACAGCTCTACACCCCTTATCAGCATGAAGCAGCTCCAGAAAATGAGATCTCCATCCCTTTGTCCCAGATGAATTTTGGGGTCAAACTGCTTGAAAAGGGAAAAATAATAGGGTATAGCTTCTAGAGGAGACAGCAATAATTTTAACATCCCCTGACCTTAGGAGGTTTCTGTTCTAACAATCTGTCAACAAATTTAAAACTTTTGGTTTTGGAATCTGATTCTGAGGTCCTCTGATCTAAGAATGCTATTGTTCTGTCAATAAATATAAATGTCTTCTAGCCTAGGAATATAACAATATTTCTTCCCTTAGACTTTAGAGTGGATATATTAGTGATCCTGAGACTATTGTTCTAACAATCTGTCAATGATTTCATTGGCCTCAGAATAGTCCTATAAACATTACTGTCTGTTGGTCATTAATAACCAAATTCTTGAGACCATGTGGTTCTACCCCTAGACTATAAAATTAGCATATCAATAACATGGAGAACTAGATAAATGTGTCTCCTTGCTTATGTTTCTTTGCTAAGTTCTCTTGGAATTTAGACCACTTCAATTGGTGTTACAATTAAAATAAATTTTGCCCCTTGATTTGGAAATGGGTTCAAGCCTGTAAATACTTCATGACACTGGTCTGTGACCCCAGCTCTTCCCAACCTCAACAATTAGATAAGTCAGATTTCTGGTGATTACTAAAAGGCAATGGAAAGTAGCATACTTACTTTACTCCTGACTCTGCTATTGATTCTCTGGACTTTTCCACTTGTTTTGCTTCCCTCTCACCCAGGAGATACCTCCACTCCTTCAGCTGGACCCTTTCTCCAATTTGTGAGTTATGACTAAAAATTTCCATTTGAGGAAGTGCTTAGACTAGCCACAGCTCTAAATTTTGCTTTTAATTCTCCTCACTTTTCCACCTCTTCTCCTGTTTCTTTCTTACCTTGGAGATACTTCTCCACTGTTGGTCCTGTTCCAGTGATGGGCTGGTAAATATTTATCAACTGTCTGGGGGAAAAATGTGCACATGATACAATTTTAAAAATACTCTGCTTTATTAACATTTTCCCTTAATCTTCTTAAGTCTAGGCAAACCAACAAAATAATAAATCAAGCTCTGAGAAGTAGTATTTGTTTCTGAGTTTAAATAAATATTTCAACTGAAAATTACAAATTGCATTTCTTGAACCAATACATCCTGCCTTTTTCTTCCTCTTTTCAGCTACCTTTAATGTATTGTCTTCTCCCACTTGAATGTAATCTCCTTGAGGATAGGGACTGCTTTTTTTGCTATTTATATTTGCAAGTGCTTAGCACAGTGTCTGTCAGATATTAACTTTATCTACTAGTTGTACATGATACAAAAAATGAGCATGTACTAATAATGAAGTCAGAGTAACAATTCCTAGTTTGAAATAAACATTTGACAAATTCACAATGGCCATTCTCTTTGGCAAAAGGTAGATTTAGGAGAATAAGTTACAGACAAAATGAAAGGTTACAAAAGACACCAGGAATGGTAAATATGAAATAAAAGGGGGAGAACATATGAAAGACAAGTTCCCCAGGGGAACTGGGAATTAATCAGGAGGAAGGAAATACTCTGTGAGGTGGAAATAAGCAATTGACTGAAGATCCATAATGGAGTTTAGCAGACTATTACAGAATTAGATAGAGTAAGGGAAAAGATGTCATTAGAGGGAAGGCATTATGAAGTGGGAGAGAGAGAATAACCTTATAGTGGGCTCAGTCCTGAAAAGAACTTAGTAAAGATCATCTTCATGAGTAGATCTTTTTATGGGAGAAATATAGCTTTGGGGTTTATCAGGGAAGTAAAGACATGAACCCAGAGGGAGGATCAAAGAGCTAGATTGAATGTACCTGGCAGACCAGGTGCCAGATCTGTTTAAAGATATGCTAATCAATATTTCAAAAGTCTGTGTTTCCTGCCATCTTTTTTACCCGTTATGTTTTTCTCTTTCCTTTCCCCTTTCTCCCTTCCCCTCTCCCCAGTATTTTGCTTTTGATGACCACCTTCCCCAAACAATCCTCCCCCCTTTAAAGCCCCTCACCCTTTTTTACTCCTTTCCCCTGATTCTTCTGTTTTCCCTTCTATTAATCTATCCCTTTCTTTTCCTCCTTTCCTTCCCACTTCTCTATAAGGAAGGACAAGCTTCTCTGTGAAACCAAATGTGTCTGATATACACTTTTAGAGCCCAATCTGATGAGAATAAGATTTACACAATGCTCATCTCCCTCCCTTCTTTCCCTCAATTATATTAGGTTTTCTTTGTCTCTTCATGAGATTTTACCTTATTTTTACCTCCTTTTTTTAAAACCTTATTTTACCACCTTTTCCCTCTTTTCCCCAGTATGATAGCCTTTCCACCTCTAGTTTTCTTTTTCATATTATCAAAGTAATATCAAATTATACCCCCAATCTTTAAGTATCCTAGTAGAAATATAGTTCTCAAGAGTTCTTTCCTTTTTACACCTTTTTATGCTTCTCTTGAATTCTGTGTTTGGAGGTCAAATTTTTTGTTCAGATCCGGTCTTTTCATTAGAAATAGGTGAAATTCACCTATGTCATTGAATGACCATCTTCTTCCCTAGAAGATAATGTTCATTCTAGCTGGATAGGTTATTCTTGGCTGTAATCCAAGTTCCTTTGCCTTTCTTAATATCTGGTTCCAGGCCCTTCAATCCTTTAATGTGAAGGCTGACAGATTTTGTGTGATTCTAATTACAATTCCTTGGTATTTGAATTGTTTCTTTCTAGCTGCTAGCAGAATCTTTTCCTTGGTGCGATAGTCCTGAAATTTAGCCACGATATTCCTTGGGGATTTAATTTTGGGGTCTCTTTCAGGAGGTGATCAGTGAATTCTTTTGATGGTAATTTTGCCTTCTGATTCTACAGCCTCAGGGCAGTTTTCTTTCAGGATTTCCTGGAAGATAGTGTTTAGATTCTTCTTTTCATCATGGCTTTCAAGAAGTCCAATAATCCTTAGATTGTCTCTCCTAGATCTATTTTCCAAGTCAGTTGTTTTTCCTAGGAGAAATTTCATATTTTCTTATATTTTTTACTTTTTTTTTTGTAATTTTTTGAATGATTCTTGAAGTCTTATTGAGTCATTCAGTTGCATTTGTTCAGTTTTAATTTTTAATGTATTGTTTTCTTTGGTCACCTTTTTCAGCTCCTTTTGTAACTGGACAATGTGTTCATGGCATACTTTTTCCACTTCACCAATTTTGTTTTGCAATGCATTGTTCTCTTTTTCCATTTCACCAATTTTTTTTTTCAGTGCATTGTTGTCTTTATCATATCTCTTTTGGCGGGCTTCTTGCACTGATCTCAATTCATTTCCCTACTTATCATCTAGCTCTCTTTTGAGATTCTTTATGTAGCCTTCCAGGAAGGCCATGTGAAAGGAGGACCAGGTCATATCTCCCTTGATGGCTTCCTCTGAAGTTGCTTTGCCTATAGAAACCTCAAGATCTGGGGTCTGCCCTTCTTTCTCTCCATAAAAGCTGTCTATGATGAGAGCTCTCTTCTGCTTCTTACTCATTTTTTTTAAAAGCTTGGGGTCTGTTTAAAGCCGAGAAGCAGTGGCTGTGATAGTTTGCCCTGGGGCAATTCGGATAATTAACTTCCAGTGCTGGGCTGGTTGGGCTAGGACCTTGTGTTTGCTTAGGGTTGCAATTTGCCTTTTACAAAAGGCAGATCTTCCAAAGTGCCTGCCTGCAATCAGGACAGAGTGTCCTGAGTGCCTCAGATACACTCCCCACATGTTTGGAATTTCTGTTATACTGAGCTGAGTCCCACCCAGTTTTCTGCCCTGTCTCTCCAGGAGCTGCACTCAGCCGGACTGAAACAGACCTGCTATGAAGCTCTTCAAAGGTACCTTCTGCAAGAAATGTTTTGTAGTCCAAATATTTCTGGGTTCTTTGACTTAAAATCAGTTCAGAGGCTTATTTTGCTGTTGATTTGAGAGGTCAGAGGAGGACACAGAGTTTCGTCTCCACCATCTTGGCTCCACCCCCCACACTAGGCTTTTCAAACTTTTTAAATTTTTAAGTGATAGATTCAGAATTTGAACTCAGGTTTTCTGATTCCTGTTAAAATTTATTTTTATTTTCAGTTTCATATCCTCTTCTCCTCCACCTACTCCTCTTTGGAGACCCTGATTATCAATATGCCCAAAGAGGATTGATTGGCTTATAATTCTTAGTGACTTTAATGCCAGAATCGGCATAGATACTCCCATGACAAGGAGTATATTTTGGGAGGGATGCAGTCAGAAACAACTACAGTCATTATGAAAGACTTGTGCATCTCATGACCTTCTCATTACCAACACCACTTTCTATTTACCTAAATGCAATAAAACTTCATGAATGTACCCTTGAAGAAAACATTGGCATTTAATAGACTTTTTAAGTTTAAGGAAAAAAGACAGATAAGATGTGAAAGTGACAAAGGTGATGTGTGGTGCAGAATGCTGGACTGGATCAAAAATTTATATTCTCCAAACTAAACATTTACATTCACCAAAAGCAGTGGCTCCAAGGTAAAAAGACTTCCAGAAAACTTAATGTCAACAGATTAGAGCACTTTCCCAAGTAAAAACTGTTGCTAACTTGGAGATGAGAGAAATTATTTTCTCTTGTATTAATAACCAATTATTAAATTAGAATTAAGACCTTTTCCATTTCCTCATTCAGGGACCAGCTCCTGTAAATCAGTCTCTGTAAGACAATGTTGATAAGGTAGCCCCAATCTTCCTGGAATATATTCCTTGATCTTGTGAAGATTATCTCCTTCTTCCCCCAAGAAGACCATCTTTCTTCTTTTTAGAATATAAACAATAGATAGTTCCATCCCTAAAGCATTGAGCCCATATCCTTAGTTTACCTAAACCTCAATTAGGCTTTAGGGTAATTCAACTTATGAAGGAGAGAACCAACCAGAATTGTTTAGATAAAGATGGATTTCTTTTGTCCAGATTGCTGGAGGTAGCTGAGTCTCATAATTAAGCCATTTTCTCAACAGATGGAATTGAAAACATTTAACTCTTTTCCTCATTTAAAAGTCCATCTCCTCATTGTTCATCAATCAGGGTTGATTTTTCTTATCTGGAGCATTCCTTTTCCAAAAAATATTTAAGACAGTGTCTCTAGCTAATCTTATTTTATTACTTCTAGGGATGGGGCCAAGATGGCGGAGATCAGACACGAGCCTGTAACTTCCTCTAACCTTCCCTCAAACCAACAGCAGATGAAGCCTCTAGATTGGTTTTGAAGTCAAATAATCCACAGTATCTTGAATACAACACAACACTAGAAGAACTTCAAAACAGGTCTGTTCCATTTGGGCAGGGGGATGGTCTGCCAAACCTAGACTGAAGCAAAGGGAGACCAGGGCAGGGAGCTGGAGTAGGAGTCTGAGCGTTGTGGTTTCCACACACCTGGGAGTCTTCTGTGGGCCTCTTGGGCCAATCCGTCCTGATTGTAAGCAGGTAGTTTGGAAGTCTTTTGTGGGGGGTAGATTGTGAACCACTGAACCCCTGAGGAGCACTGGACCTAGCTGCCATTACACAGTACCCTATAGCAATCAATCAATCAATCAATCAATCAGCAGAACTGCCCCAGGGCAAATTAAAGCAGCTGTCCCTCCTTTGCCTTGAACAGATCTCACATCTTTTAAAAAAAAATGAATAAAAAACCAAAAAGAATTCTCACTATTGACAGCTTTTATGGAGAGGGAAGAACAGACCTCAAATCCTGAGGTCCCTAAAGGTAAAGCAATTCCAGAAAAAGCCCCAAAGAGAAACATAAGCTAGACCATATGTCACAAGGCTTTCTTTGAAGATTGCATAAAGGATCTTAAAAAAAAGTTAGAAGAAATATGGGGAAATTAAATGAGATCATTGCAAAAAAAATGGAAAAAGAATGTGATGAACAAAAATTGTAATTGGTCAATTGCAAAAAGAGCTAAAAAAAGGTAACTGAAGAAAATAAGACATTAAAAATTAGAATTGAACAAATGGAAGTGAATGACAACAAGATTTCAAGAATCAGTCAAACAAAAACAAAAAAAAATGAAAAAGTAGAAGAAAATATGAAATATCTCCTAGGAAAAACAATTGACCTGAAAAATAGATCTAGGAGAAACAACCTAAGGATTATAGGGCTTCCTGAAAGCCATGATGAAAAAAAGAACCTAGACATCATCTTACAGGAAATCATAAAAGAAAACTGCCCTGATCTTTTAGAATCAGAAGGCAAAATAACTATTGAAACAATCCATCGATCACCTCCTGAAAGAAACCCCAAAATTAAATTCCCCAGGAATATCTTGGCTAAATTTCAGACCTATCATATCAAGGAAAAGATATTGTGAGCAGCCAGAAAGAAACAATTTAAATACCCAGCAGCCACAATTAAGATCACCCAGGACCTAGCAGCTTCCACTTTAAAGATCAAAAGGCCTGGAATCTGATACTGCCGAAAAGCAAAGGAACTGGAAATACAGCCAAGAATAAACTATCCAGCTAAAATGAGCATTATCTTTCAAGAAAGAAGATGAACATTAAAATTTCACCTATTTCTAATGAAAAGACCAGAACTAAACAAAAAATTTTATCTCCAAAAACAAAAGAGAAACATAAAAAGGTAAAAAGAAAAAAAAAAAAAAACAACTCTTATGAACTATTATTTGTGTCATGGATATACTTAGAGAATGAGGGTTGATTTTATTATGACATTATGATTATTATGATATTATGATAATATGAAAAAGAAAGTAGAGGCAGCAAAGAGAACACTGGAAGAAGAGAAAAAAGGAGGTAAAATAAGGGAAATTACATCACATGTAGAGGTAAAGAAATCCTATTATAATTGAGGGAAAAAAGGGAGGGGGATGAGCATTGTGTTAATCTTAATCTCATCAGATTTGGCTCTGAGAGAATAATAGACAAATTTAGTATCACAAAATTTCCTTATAAGGAAATAGGAGACAAAGGGGGAAAAGAAAGGGAAAGACTAATAGAAGGGAAAAGAGAAGAATTGGGGGAAAGGTGTAAAAAGGGGGTGGGGCTTTAAAGGGGAATGATTGTTTGAGGGAAATGGTTATCAAAAGCAAAATACTAGGGAGGAGGAAAAGGGGATAGGAAAGAGAAAAGCATAACCTAGGTAAATAAGATGGCAGTAAATACAGAATTAATTATTTTAACTAAATGTGAATGGAATGAACTATCCCATAAAGCAGAAGCAGATAGCAGACTGGATTAAAAGCCAGAATCCAATAATATGCTGTTTACAAGAAACACATTTAAAGCATAATAATACATTCAGAGTGAAGGTAAAGAGCTGGAGCAGAATCTATTATGCTTCAAGTGAACAAAAATAAAGCAGGGGTAGCAATCCTGATCTCAGATCAAGTAAAAGCAAAGATAGATCTAATTAAAGATAGATCTAACAAGTAAGGAAAACTATATCTTACTAAAGGGTACCATAGATAATGAAGTAATATCAATATTAAACATATATGCACCAAGTGGTATAGCATGGAAATTCCTAGAGGAAAGAGAGATGCAAGAAGAAATAGACATCAAAACTATAATAGTGAGGGATCTCAATCTCCCTCTCTCAGAACTAGATATATTGAACCACAAAATAAATAAGAAAGAAGTTTAAAGAGGTAAACAAAATGTTAGAAAAGTTAGATATAACAGACCTCTGGAGGAAATTAAATGGAGACAGAAAGGAGTTTACTTTTTTCTCAGCAGTTCATGGAACCCATACAAAAAATGACCATATGTTAGGACACAAAAACCTCAAGATCAAATGCAGGAAGGCAGAAATAGTAAATGCATTTTTTTTTTCAGATCATGATGCAATAAAAATCACATGCAATATAAGGCCAGGAGAAAATAGACCAAAAAGCAATTGGAAACTAAATAATCTCATCCTAAAGAATGAATGGGTGAAACAGCAAATTACAGACACAATTACTAATTTCATCCAAGAGAATGACAATAATGAGACAACATACCAAAATTTGTGGGATGCAGCCAAAGCGGCAATAAGGGGAAATTTTTTTTCTCTACATGCTTATTTGCATAAAATAGAGAAAGGGAAAATCAGTGAATTGGGTTTGCAACTAAAAAAGCTAGAGAAAGAACAAATTAAAAACCCCCAATCAAATACCAAACTTGAAATCCTAAAAATAAAAGGAGAGATTATTAAAATAGAAAGAAACTATTGAATTAATATGTAAAACTAAAAGTTGGTTTTATGAAAAACCCAACAAAATAGATAAACCTCTAGTTAATTTGATTAGAAAAAGGAAAGAGGAAAATAAAATTGTTAGTCTCAAAAATGAAAAGGGAGAACTTTCCACCAATGAAGAGGAAATTAGAGCAATACTTAGGAGTTACTTTGACCAACTTTACGCCAATAAATTTGATAACCTAAGTGAAATTGAAAAATATCTACAAAAATATAGATTGCCCAGAGTAACAGAAGAGGAAATAAATTACTTAAATAGTCCCATTTTAAAAAAAGAAATAGAACAAATCATTAATCAACTCCCTGAGAAAAAAATCCCCCAGACCAGATGGATTTACATGTGAATTCTACCAAATATTTAAAGAACAATTAACTCCAATAGTATACAAACTATTTGAAATAATAGGGAATGAAGGACTCCTACCAAATTCCTTTTATGACACATACATGGTACTGATACCTAAACCAGGTAGAACAAAAACAGAGAAAGAAAATTATAGGCCAATCTCCCTAATGAATATTGATGCAAAAAATCTTAAATGAAATATTAGCAAAGAGATTACAGAAAATCATCCCCAGAATATACCTAGTAGGATTTATACCAGGAATGTAGGGATGGTTCAATATTAGGAAAACTATTAGCAAAATTGACTATATCAATAATCAAATTAACAAAAAACATATGATAATCTCAATAGATGCAGAAAAACCATTTGATAAAATCCAACATCCATTACTATTAAAAACACTAGAGAATGTAGGAATAAATGGACTTTTCCTTAAAATAGTCAGTAGCATCTATTTAAAACCATCAGCTAGGATCATATGTAACAGTAATAAACTGGAACCATTCCCAATAAGATCAAGGGTGAAACAAGCTTGCCCACTATCACCATTACTATTCAATACTGTATTAGAAATGCTAGCTTTGACAATAAGACAAGAAAAAGACATTAAAGGAATTAGAGTAGGTCATAGGGAAACCAAATTATCACTCTTTGCAGATGATATGATGGTATACTTAGAGAACCCTAGAGAATCAAGTAAAAAACTATTAGAATTAATCCACAACTTTAGCAAAGTTGTAGGATACACAATAAATCCACATAAATCATCAGCATTTTTATACACCACTAACAAAATCCAAGAGCAAGAGACATAAAGAGAAATTCTGTTTAAAATAACTGTCAATAGTATAAAATATTTGGGAATATATCTGCCAAGGGAAAGTCAGGATCTATATGAGCAAAACTACAAAACACTCCCCACACAAATAAAGTCAGATCTAAACAACTGGAAAACTATCAAGTGCTCTTGGATAGGTCTAGCGAATATAATGAAGATGACAATACTACCCAAACTAATCTATTTATTTAATGCTATACCAATCAAACTCCCAAGAAACTATTTTACTGACCTAGAAAAAAATAACAAAATTCATCTGGAAAAACAAAAGTTCAAGAATTTCAAGGGATTTATGAAAAAAAGCAAATGAGAATGGCCTATCTGTGTCAGATCTAAAACTACATTATAAAGCAGCGGTCATCAAAACCATTTGGTACTGGCTAAGAAACAGAGTAGTGGATCAGTGGATCAGGTTAGGTTCACAGGACAAAGTTGTCCATGACAATAGTAATCTAGTGTTTGATACACCCGAAGACCCCAATTTTTGCGATAAAAACTCACTATTTGACAAAAAACTTCTGGGAAAATTGAAAACTAGTATGGGAAGAAACAAAATAGGCATTGACCCACACCTAACACCATATGCCAAGATAAGGTCAAAATGTATTCATGATCTAGACATAAAGAATGATATTATAAACAAATTAGAAGAACATAGGTTGGTTTGTTTACCTCTCAGATCTGTGAAGGAGGAAGGAATTTGTGACCAAAGAAGAACTAGAGATCATCATTAATCACAAAATAGATAATTTTGACTGTATTAAGTTAAAAAGTTTTTGTACAAACAAAATGAATGCAGACAAGATTAGAAGAAAAGCAATAAATTGGGAAAACATTTTTACATTTAAAGGTTCTGATAAAGGCCTCATTTCTAAAATATATAGAGAATTGACTCAAATATTAAGAATTCAAGGCATTCTCCAATTGATAAATGGTTAAAAGATATGAACAGACAATTTTCAGATGAAAAAATTAAAATTCTCTCTGGTCATATGAAAAGGTGCTCCAAATCACTATTGATCAGAGAAGGGCAAATTAAGACAACTCTGAGATACCACTACACACCTGTCAGATTGGCTAAAATGACAGGAAATGATAATGATGAATGTTGGAGGGCATGTGGGAAAATTGGGATACTGAAACATTGTTGGAATTGTGAATGGATACAATCATTCTGGAGAGCAATCTGGAACTATGTTCAAAGAGTTATCAAACTGTGCATACCCTTTGACCCTGCAGTGTTTCTACTGGGCCTGTATCCCAAAGAGATCTTAAAGGAGGGAAAGGGACCCACATGTGCAAAAATGTTTGTGGCAGCCCTTTTTGTAGTGGCAAGGAACTGGAAACTGAATGGATGCCCATCATTTGAAGAATGGCTGAATAAATTATGGTATATGAATGTTATGGAATATTATTGGTTCTGTAAGAAACGACCAACAAGATGATTTCAGAGAGGCCTGGAGAGACTTGCATGAACTGATGCTGAGTGAAATCAGCAGAACCAGGAGAATATTATACACAGCAACAAGACTATATGATGATCAATTCTGATGGACATGGTTCTCTTCAACAATGAGGTGATTCAAACCAGTTCCTATTGTTCAATGATGAAGATAGTCATATACACCCAGAGAGAGGCCTGTGGGAACTGAGTGTGGATCACAACACAGCATTTTAACGCTTTCTGTAAATATTGCATTTTGTTTTCCTTCGTAGGTTGTTTTTTTTCCCTCTTTCTAGATCTGATTTTTCTTGTGCAGCAAGATAACTGTATAGATATATATACATATATTGGATTTGTCATGTAATTTAACATATTTAACATGTATTAGACTTCCTGTCATCTAGGGGTTGGGATGGGGGGAAGGAGGGGAAAATTTGGAACAAAAATAATTTTGCGAAGGTCAATGTAGAAAAATAACTCATATGTTCTGTAAATAAAAAGCTTTAATTAATTTTTTAAAAAAGACAGTGTCTCTATAAAGTATCTTTGATTACCATAAAACCCACTGGCCATCAATTTATTATGATAGCCTAATTAATGAACTGATTATTTCTTACCAAGAAACTTTATATCTTGAGCTTTTCATTTGTCTCAGAGAGAAAACTGAACTAATATCATTGGCAAATAGTGGAGTAAAAAAAGAGTGGGCAACTTTCAGGTATTTGATATAGAGCTCCACATGTACTCATCTGAGCCAGAACACTCTCAAAAAAGATTGGCTTGACAAAAATGATGGGGAAATTCAGAAACTGCTTAATGGAAACTAGGAACTCTGTGGGGTTTACCAGAAAGATAATTCCTCCATTTCTAAGGTAGCAGCATTTAACTCCATCAAAAGTAAAATGCAATCAAATATTAGAGATATGCAGGATTTTTACTGTAATGGTAACAAAGCACTTTTATGATGTCTTGAAGGCTATTTATAATAGGTCAAAGACTTATGATGTATTTCAACTACATTCAGGTGAAAATATTTGCAACAAATTTCTCTGATAAATGTCTGGTATTCAAGAGATATAAATAATCAATACAAATATGTAGTAGTAAGTTATTCCCCAACAGACAAATGGTCAATAGATATGAATATTTTGCAAAAGATTATCCACAAACATATAAAAATGCTCCAAATTAATAATAAGAGATATGGAAAAATGTAAAGTTTGAGGTTCTGCCTCATATCTGTCAGACTGGCAAAGTTGACCCCCCAAAAAGAAAATAACAGTTGGAGAGGCTGTGTGAGGACAAGGATACCAATTTTAAATTAAACCAACCATTCTGGAAAGCAATTTGGAACTAATCCCAAAATAGCACTAAATTCTGTATACCTTTTTGACTCACTTTTGAAATCCCACTACCAGGCTTATACTCTGTATCCCAATCCCCCACACCTGACATTAAAGATCTTTTTTCCAGAGAGGGAAAGGACCCATGTGTAAAAATATGTTTATATTAGCAAGCTTTATTGTAATTAAGAATAGGAAAAAATGAGTATTGATCAATTGAAGAATCAATGAACAAATTGCAACATATGAATGTAATGGAATAGTATTGTGAAATACTATTGAATTAGTGAATTGAATTAATTTATTGAAACCTGAGGTGACTTGTATGACCAGATGCAATGACTTGAGCATATATTTATATAATGGCCAAAAGAATAAAAGAATACAAATATTGGAGTTTGGTCATATGAAGAATTTACATTGGCCATTCTCTTTGGCAAAAGGTAGATTTATTTAGGGGAATGGGTTACATACAAAATGAAGGGATACAATAGGCATCAGGAATAGTAAATAAGAAATAAGAATTGGGAGAGTATAAAAGGGGTTTTAAAAATTAATGATGGAAAAGGCAAATTCCTTAGTGGAACTTGCTGTTTACCAGGTGAAAGGAAACATTCCATGAGGTTAAGGCATGCCTTTAGCTGGCAGGCTAAATTCTGAAAGGATCATAACACCCCAAAAGAGCTAGCTAGCTAAGGAGGCAGAAGTAGAGTCAGGAAGCATAGTGAAGTTAGGAGAGGTATCACATGACATGAGGGGAAGAGAAGGGGAAAGACACCACAAGGCAAAGTACCTTGGTGGACTGACCCAAAGGAAGGCAGCAGCCATGGAATGGACCATAAGTAGATTTTATAAAGAAAATTTAACCTCAGGGACATGACTGGGATTTCTGACAGGGCATGGCAAGGTGAGGCTACCTGTGATGCCTACATAGGGTAGGTCTCAGGGGTTTGACATAAATTAGATTTCAGAGTGAATGACCTCCCTAAAGAATGGGATCATTGAGTTAAATTAATGTCTTACCAGAGCCTTCTCCCTGCCAGCCTCAGAAATCAATTTTTATCAATTCCTCTGCTAAACATGCCTAACACTGAAAACCTCATCATAAGTATAATAGGAAACAACTTTAAAAAATTTCTATTTGATCAATTCAACAACCAGTTACAACCCCAGAATAGTGACATAGTATCCCATCTCTTGACAAAGACATGGATTGTGATTGTAGAACGAGACACAACTACTATGAACATATGTTTTATTTAATTATACTTATGTTGTAGGAGAGGACTTTAATTTGCCTTGGTAAAAGTTGTAGGGAGGAGTGGAATGATTGTAATGCAAAAGAAAGAACAAAGTCTCAATGAAATTTTAAAAAATACAGAGAGAGCAGAAGGAAGTTCTGAAGGAGCTAAAAAGCAGGGAAGATTAGTAATGGCCATGTTAAATTTCATGAATACTTAAAACTTAAACTGTACATAACAGAGATTTGTGGTTTCATATACAAGACTCTTATTCTGCTCTAAGCATATAGAAATATTCATATTTGTTGCTGTTTGTCAAATTCACAACTTAAATAAAATTAAACAAAGCTAATAAATCTGAAAAGTCCAATTTTTAAAAAATTAATTCCCTTATAGGCTTGTGGATATTTTGTTTCAGTGTTCCCCCCCAGACATCAAAATACGTAAAAATGACAAAATCACAACTATATAATGTTTTGTTCAAAAATTTTAAAAATACAAATGAATATCATACTTACATTTTGGGGGGGGGAATTCACTTCAGTCTAGAGTACCTAATAATTCCACTTTCAGAATCAGCTTGCTGGCCAAAATAGGATGATAGTAACCCCTAAGTGATGAACCAAGTGATACTCGGGGATTTGTTGTAACCAATCAAGAATCAGAAGTAGTTTGTCACAATAGACAGGGCGGGGCAGAGCAGCCAATGTCTAAACCAGCAAAATACTATTACAATCTGTGGAGCATAAACACCTTTTATCTCAAAGACATTCCAAGGGATGTGATAAACATCTGCTTGAAATCTAAATCTCTTAGGAAATTTTTTTGCTGCTAGTTCATTGTCTCAAACAGTAGAAGCACAATTGGAACCATTATCTTCCCCTCAAATCTGGAAAGGCAAGTTTGTGACTGCTTTGCCACACTCAACATTCTCTTTTTGATTTTTTAAAAATTTACTTTTATTTTATTAAAGCTTTTTTATTTACAAAACATATGCATGGGTAATTTTTCAACCTTGACTCTTGTGAAACTTTTTTTTTCCAGATGTAAGTATCTTGTTTAATTAGGTTTGATTCTGGTATGAAATGAGGGATTAATTGAACACAACAAAAATGAGGTTTACTTGACTAAGATAACAAAGATTTTCTTTTCTTTGTTTTATAATTTTTTTCTTATTTGCAAAACATATGTATGGGTAATTCTTCAACATTAACCTTTACAAAGCTTTCTGTTATAAATTTTTCCTCCCTACTCCCCATCCCTCCCCTAGATGCAGGATATCCACTACATGTTAATTATGTTAAAATACTTGACAAATTGAATATATGTATACATATTTCCACACTTATCATTGTTGTGCAAGAAAAATCGTATCCACAAGAAAAAAAATCAGATAAAGGAAACACAATGCAAGCTAACATCAATAGAGAGCATGAAAATGTTATGTTGTGGTCCACGTTTCACATCCCTCTCTCTGGGTGGATAAGGCTTTCTTCAGTGAACAATTGGAAGTGGTTTGAAACATTTCATTGTTGCAGAGAGCCATGTCCATCAGAATTGATCGTCATATAGTCTTGTTGTTGCTGTGAATAATGATCTCCTGGTTCTGCTCATTTCACTCAGCATCAGTTCATGCAAGTCTCTCCAAGCCTCTCTGAAATCGTCCTGCTGGTCATTTCTTACAGAACAATAATAATCCATAACATTCATATGCCATAATTTATTCAGCCATTCTCCAATTGATGAGCATCCTTTCAGTTTCCAGTTCCTTACCACTACAAAAAGGGCTGCCACAAACATTTTTGCACATGTGGGGCCCTTTCCTTCCTTTAAGATATCTTTGGGATATAGGCCCAATAGAAATACTTCTGGGTCAAAGGGTATGCACAATTGGATAACTTTTTGAGCATAGTTCCAAATTGTTCTCCATAATGGTTGAATCCATTTACAATTCCAACAGCAATGTATTGGTGTCCCAGTTTTCCCGCATCCCCTCCAGCACTTATCATTATCTTTTCCTGTCATTTTAGCCAATCTGACAAGATTGAGATACCAATCTCAAAGTTGTCTTTTTTTTTTTCTTTTTGCTGAGGCAATTGAGGTTAAGTGACTTGCCTAGGGTCACACAGCTAGGGAACTTTAAGTGTCCGAGACCAGATTTGAACTCAGGTCCTCCTGATTATAAGGCTGGTGCGCTATCCACTGTGCCACCTAGCTGCCCCTCAAAGTTGTCTTAATTTGCATTTCTTTGATCAATAGTGATTTGGAGCACCTTTTCATGTGACTAGAAATATTTCAATTTCTTCATCTGAAAATTGTCTGCTCATATTCATTGACCATTTATCAATTGGAAAATGTCTTGCATTCTTATAAATTTGAATTAATTCTCTATATATTTTAGAAATGAGGCCTTTATCAGAACCTTTGAATGTAAAACTGTTTTGACAGTTTATTGTTTCCCTTCAAATCTTGTCTGCATTAGTTTTATTTGTACAAAACCTTTTTAACTTAATATAATCAAAATTATCCATTTTGTGATCAATAATGATCTCTAGTTCTTTTTTAGTCACAAATAGCTTCCTCCTCCACAGATCTGAGAGGTAAACTATCCTATGTTCTTATAATTTATTTATAATGTCATTCTTTTTGTCTAGATCATGAACCCATTTCCATCTTATTTTGGTATATGGTGTTAGGTGTGGGTCAATGCCTAGTTTCTGCCTGTACTAGTTTCCAATTTTCCCAGCAGTTTTTGTCAAATAGTGAGTTTTTATCCCAAAAGCTGGGGTCTTTGGGTTTGTCAAACACTAGATTAGTATAGTAATGGACTATTTTGTTCTGTGAACCTAACTTATTCCACTGATCAACTAGTCTCTTTCTTAGGTTTTGATGACTGCTGATTTATAATATAGTTTTAGATCTGGTACAGCTAGGCCACCTCCATTTGCCTTTTTTTTTTTTAATTAATTCCCTTGAAATTTTTGACCTTTTGTTCTTCCAGATGAATTTTGTTATTTTATTATGCCAATAAAATTGATAACCTAAGTGAAATGGAGGAATACCTACAAAAATATAGATTGCCCAGAGTAACAGAAGAGTAAATAAATTACTTAAATAGTCCCAGTTTAGGAAAAGAAATAGAACAAGCTATTAATCAATTCGCTAAGAAAAAAGTCCCCCAGACCAGATGGATTTACCTGTGAATTCTACCAAATATTTAAATAACAATTAATTCCAATATTATATAAACTATTTGAAAAAAAATAGAGAATAAAGGACTCCTACCAAATTCCTTTTATGACACAGACATGGTACTGATACCTAAACCAGGCAGAACAAAAACAGAGAAAGAAAATTAAGAATATTGATGCTAAAATCTTAAATAAAATATTAGCAAAGAGATTACAGAAAATCATCCCCAGAATAATACACCATGACCAAGTAGGATTTATACCAGGAATGCAGGGATAGTTCAATATTAGGAAAACTATTAGCATAATTGACTATATCAGTAACCAAATTAACAAAAAATATACAATAATCTCAATAGATGCAGAAAAAACATTTGATAAAATCCAACATCCATTCCTATTAAAAACACTAGAGAATATAGGAATAAATGGATTTTTTCTTAAAATAGTCAGTAGCATCTATTTAAAAACATCAGTTAGCATCATATGTGATAACTGTGATAAACTGGAACCATTCCCAATAAAATCAGGGGTGAAACAAGCTTGCCCAGTATCACCATTACTATTCAATATTGTATTAGAAATACTAGCTTTGTCAATAAGAGAAGAAAAAGAGACTAAATTAATTAGAGTAGGTAATGAAGAAACCAAATTATCACTCTTTGCAGATGATAAAATGGTATATTTAGAGAATGCTAGGGAATCAAATAAAAAACTACTAGAAACAATTCACAACTTTAGCAAAGTTGCAGGAAACAAAATAAATCCACATAAATCAGCAGCATTTTTATATATTATCGACAAAGTTCAGCAGCAAGAGATACAAAGAGAAATTCCATTTAGAATAACTGTCAATAGTAGAAAATATTTGGGAATCTATCTGCCACGAGAAAGTCAGGAACTATATAAGCAAAACTACAAAACACTTTCCACACAAATAAAATCAGATTTAAACAATTGGAAAAATATCAAATGTTCTTGGATAGGTTTAGCAAATATAATAAAGATGACAATACTACCTAAAATAATCTATTTATTTAGTGCTATAACCAATCAAACTTCCAAGAAACTATTTTACTGACCTAAAAAGCTGGGGTCTTTGGGTTTGTCAAACACTAGATTAGTATAGTAA
>JAJPUD010023263.1:0-20209 GCA_023553655.1 Myrmecobius fasciatus
TCCCCTGATTCTTCTATTTTCCCTTCTATTAGTTTATCCCTTTCTTTTCCTCCTTTCCCTCCCCCTTCCCTCTAGCAACAGACAAGTTTCTATGTGAAATCAAGTGTCTGATATACACTATTAGAGCCCAACCTGATGAGAGTAAGATTTACACAATGCTCAACTCCCTCCCCTCTTTCTCTCAATTATATTAGGTTTTCTTTGCCTCTTCAAGAGATTTTACCTTGTTTTTACCTCCTTTTTTTTTTAGATCTTATTTTTACCACTTTTCCCCTCTTTTCCCCAGTATGACAACCTTTCCCCCTCTAGTTCTCTTTTTCATATTATCAAAGTAATATCTAGTTAATTATACCCCCAAACTTTAAGCATCCCCCTAGTAGAAATAAAGTTCTCAAGAGTCCTTTCCTTTTTACCTTTTTATGCTTCTCTGGAGTTCTGTGTTTGGATGTCGAATTTCTTGTTCAGATCTGGTCTTTTCATTAGAAATAGGTGAAATTCACCTATATCATTGAATGACCATCTTCTTCCCTGGAGGATAATGCTCATTCTAGCTGGATAGGATATTCTTGGCTGTAATCCAAGTTCCTTTGCCCTTCGGAATATCTGGTTCCAGGCCCTTCGATCCTTCAATGTGGAGGCTGACAGATCCTGTGTGATTCTAATTATTGATCCTCGGTATTTGAATTGTTTTTTTCTAGCTGCTAGCAGAATCTTTTCCTTGGTGCTATAGTCCTGAAATTTAGCCACGATGTTCCTTGGGGTTTTAATTTTGGGGTCTCTTTCAGGAGGTGATTGGTGAATTCTTTCAATGGTGATTTTGCCCTTTGATTCTACAATCTCAGGGCAGTTTTCTTTCAGGATTTCCTGGAAGATAGTGTTTAGATTGTTTTTTTCATCATGGCTTTTAGGAAGTCCAATAATCCTTAGATTGTCTCCTAGATCTATTTTCCAAGTCAGTTGTTTTTCCTAGGAGATATTTCATATTTTCTTCTAATTTTTCATTTTTTTGTTTTTGTTTGACTGATTCTTGAAGTCTTATTGAGTCATTCACTTGCATTTGTTCAATTCTTATTTTTAAAGTGTTGTTTTCTTCAGTTACCTTTTTAAGCTCCATTTGTAACTGGCCAATTGAATTTTTTTGTTCATTGCACTCTTTTTCCACTTCACTAATTTTATTTTTCAATAGATTGGTGTCTTTTTCATATCTCTTTTGCAGGGCATCATATCCTTCTTGCAAGATACTGTATCCTTCTTGCACTAATTTCAATTTATTTTCCCATTTATCCTCCAGTTCTTTTATTAGGTTCTTTAAGCAATCTTCCAGAAAGGCCTTTTGAAACGGGGACCAGTGATGGTCCTTGCTGATTCCCTCTGGAGTTATGTCTAAAGGAACCTCTGTATCTGGGGGTCTTCTCCTCTTTCTCTTTGTAAAAGCTGTCTATGGTGAGAACTCTCTTTTGCCTCTTCATTTTTTTTTTTTTTTTAGACAGCGTGAATATCTCTTTAAGGTAGGGGGAAAAAAAAAACGGCTGAAATGGCTGGCTGAAGATTTTGCCCTGAGGCGCTTCGGCGAATTAATTTAAGGTGGTGGGCCAGTGGGGGCTAGGACTAAGCCCGAATTACTCCTTAAACAAGGCAAGTTTGCCAGAACACCTGCCCCCAATCAGGGCAGAGTGTCCCGAGTGCCTCAAATAAACTCCAGGTGTTTGGAATTTGGAGTTTGGAGTTTGGAGTTTTTTGCCAGTCTGAGCTGAGCTGAGCTGAGTCCCACCCTCACTTCCGGCCTCCACCAGAGTTCTCTGACACCGGAGTCCTCTGTTTATCCCTCTGTCCGAGCTAGACAAACCTGATGTGAAGTTTTTCAGAGATATCTGCAAGCAGTATCCAAATATTTCCTGAATCATTGACTTGAAGATCAGTTCAGAGGCTTATTTTATTGTTGATTTGAGAGAAGTTCGGAGGAGGACGCAGAGAGTCACCTTTTCACTCCGACATCTTGGCTCCGCCTCCTCTCGGGACCTCATTTTCTCTCTCAATAAAATCAAATAATTGGACTAGAATAGTGGTGTCAAACTCAAATAGAAAACCATCTTTTGTGGCTTCCTGTTGACTTAGAAAATCATAAATTGACATTAACTGCAGGCAGGGAGAGTTTGAATTATTAGTTCCCTTCTGTCTCTTACATGAGATTTTAAGGTTTTGGGGGGGTAGGGGGTAGGGGGGGTGGAAAATAGGAATTCAGGCCTTTTTTTTTTTTAAGCTCCTTCAAATTCATCCATCTATTTGTGTAAACTACTGTTCTTCTTTCCCTCCTCAGTCAAGTTTCTTGTTTACCAAATGTAAAGAAATAGCTATTTGTGAAAACCGGGTGCTAAGATTAGTTTAAAGAACTTACCAAATAGCTCCCCAGCAGTTGTCTTATTATGTCTCTATATTGTTTTTTCTTCATTGGATATTGTTGACCCCCTTATCTTCCCCCATCTTAACTGAGGCTTACTTTCATGCTAATGGGTATTGATACTGCTTGTGTCAGGCTCATAAATTCCTAGTTATGGTTTTGTCTTAAGGAAATGAAAGCTTTTTTTCAAAAAGGTCAGATCCAGTTATTTTTACCTAAGTGATTTGATGTCTTTAAAAATTAGTGTGAGGAGAATGAAAAACATTTTTCTTCCTTTTTAGATTTAGTATGAAATAGATAAGAATATCCCTGCTTCTGATAGTAAAGGTCCATTGAATACAGGTTAACTTTCCAGGTCACCTGCCAGAAGCTTGGAAATGCACAAGCTTTTCAATATGTTACTTTTCTTTTAATGTATAATCTGTATTTCAGCTTAGAGCCTGCCACTTGTCATAATTGAGTGAAGCTTTAAGAGCACTTTTGTTAGACCCAAATGATAATGAGATTGAGCTAAGCAGTTCACTCTGGCTTAAATGGAAGTCACTTTGATGGCAAGGCAAGAAGAGAAGATTTGGCAGGTATTTTACGTCTAAAATTTTTTCTAACCTGTTCCTAAATTTATTTATTCAACCTTCTTTTCTTCTTGAAAGATCATTTTCATTTTATGATGCCTATTTAAGGTCAGAATTGTCCATGTCACAGTAAAGAATCTTTTTTTATAATTAAAAGTTGATCTTCTTTGGCAGATAAGCACATGTATTTTCCTAAATAAAAAGGAAGCTAATATTGAACTAACAATATACATTTTAGCCCTGAAACACTTATTATATCTGTCTTTTACTTTTCCTCATTTTGTTTAACCATATGTATGTATTTACTTAAAGTATCCTCAGAATAATTTCATGTCTTGGTTTATTAACTTTAAATTTGGATTTCCAAAGTAATGAGTAGACTTACCTTCAGGTCCTAAAGGCATTTATCAAGAACATTTTTATATTTATACCTATATCATTTCTATATCTATATATCTGTATAATTCATTTGTTATTGTATCACTGTCAGTTCTATAAGTCATTTAGAAGAGCAGTCATTTATTCATCAACTATTTAGTAAGTATACTTTCTCTGGAGTCAGGGGATTTGGAGAAATTAAATATAGATAGTCCCATTTTTTCCTTTCCCTACTTGATTCCTCATGGCCTGTACTTTTATATGTCAGGAATTGTGGTAGGCATTGAGAAAACAAAGACAAAATGAAAACATGTTAAAGTGGCTTACATTCTAATAGTATATACCATTCAAAAATTATCAGTACTATAAAGATGGGCTATAATACATTTCCCACTTAGCATTTCAGGATGAATATTGAACTATTTTTATAGACTGAACTATTTTATAGCTGAATCCTCAGTTGAATCTAATTCAGTAAGCATTTATTGTCTAATAAGTGCCAGACACTGTGTTAAGTTTTGGGGAGACAAAAAGAGACAAGAGTCCCTGATTTCAAGGAGCTTACACCCTAATAGGGAAGACATTATATACCTCCCCACACATACACATATAGGAGATAATTGAGTGAATGTGGTGGGATTAAGAGGGGATAGGAAAGGCTTTCTGTAGAAGATGGAATTTTTCTATAGTTCTCCTATATTTCAACTTCCCTATTTCTAGGGGTTTCTTTGGATCATTTGGGATGCATGGTTTCATAGACCTATGGTTGCTGGCTAAAGCTGAATTTTTATAGTTCTTCTGAAGGCTGTGCTAGTGCTTGTGGATCTCTTTTTTCCAGGTAGTGGCATTCAGTCAACTGAATGAATTTTTGGAAATATGCCCAGGGAAGTCAACTAGGGAAAGGAAAGGGTAGAACTACATTGGCATAATTTTTCCATTAGCAAAATCTGGAATGTTAGAAGTACTACAAAAAAAAAATATATGTGGTAAGTGGACTCATGTTATTGTAATATCGTACATTTTTAGTTTTACCTATCTTGTATATAACATAAGCAAAAATTTCCATCAAATACTAATTTAAAAAAAGACCAAAGCAGAGTATAACACCTTTCTTTGTGTTTTACTGTTTTTCATTGTACCCAGTATTCATTTTTTTGGGGGGGGTTTCCTCATTTTAAGCATATGGGTCAATGCTTGCTTTTATAACTATATCATTTCTATCAGTAATTTGATCCTTTGAAAGATCTCTGGTTTCATTTGCATGGGTTCTTCTTTTACAGATAGCATTTTGCATTTTATGCTTTTCCCTGCCAAAAAATGAAACATATGATAGTCAACTTAAGCAATTGTCTCTGAACTTTGCTAGCTAAGCTAGTGCTGTGGCTGCAGACATTTATTTCATACTTGAAGCCTTTCCAGCTTGGTGAGACAGATTAGAGTTTGTACTTTATTGGCGTAATTTGGAGAAGTTAGGGTCATCACCTACCTACATATCAAAGTGAAGAAGCATGACAGTGAGATTCGAGTGGAGGACATAAATCAGTATTTAACTTATACTAGTAGTTAAATATTCCAGAATTCTCAATCACTACAAAATGGCTTGTCATTCAATAAATATTTAGTAGGTAGGATGTTATAGTATGACTTACAGGACAAAAAAGTAAAGCAGACATAGTCTTGTCTCATACAATCTAAAATAAGATTTCATCAGTTCAGACAAGCATATAATAAAGGAATAGTAGAAGCACATTGATAGTCTTTTTGTTTGTCACTAAGTCTATGCTGTCTAGTCACTAGAACAATAATTAGTACTATTTTTAGTTGGTTTGTTATCCTTGCAAATAACTACTCACAAATAATGAATACTTATTTTTATCTATCTCTGTACTTAAAGAGTTCTTGGAAGACCAGGGTAGATTAATAAAGCCATTTTAGTTTTAAATAAAGTTAGTTTGTATTTTTTTTTTAAATACAAATGTCATTTGTGGTTTCATTGCTTTTCGACTTTGGAAATCTGAGCTGTTTTCATTTAGGTATTAATATTACTGTGGCATACTAGTTCTTATAGAGGAATACTTTCATAGTGACTTAGAGCTGTAAATAATAGACAAAGAGCTGCTTTCATGTTTCCAGGAGATTTATGAAAGCATATTGCATTGACACTGGTATATTTAAAAAAAATGATGAGAGGATGTCCTAACAGCAAACCATGATGAGTTTCTTTTTTTCTTTTTCTTTCTTTTTTTTTTATTAAAGCTTTTTATTTGTATAACATATATATGGGTAGTTCCCCAGCATTGATCTTTACATAGCTTTCCATTACAAATTTTACCCCCAGTCCCCTTCCCTCCCCTAGATGGCAGGAAGTCCACTACATGTTAATAATGTAATAATAGTTGACAAGTTGTGCAAGAAAAATCCTATCTACAAGAAAAAAAAGAAAATCAGAGAAAGGAAACACAATGCAAGCAAACCTCAATAGAGAACATGAAAATGTTATGTTGTGGTGCATATTTCATATCCCTCTCTCTGGGTGTATATGGTCTTCTTCAGTGAACAATTGGAACTGGTTTGAGACAATTCTTTGTTGCAGAGAGCCATGTCCATCAGAATTGATCATCATGTAATATTGTTGTTGCTGTGTATAATGATCTCCTGGTTCTGCTCATTTCACTCAGCATCAGTCCATGCAAGTCTCTCCAGGCCTCTCTGAAATCGTCCTGCTGGTCGTTTCTTACAGAACAATAATATTCCATAACATCCATATACCATAATTTATTCAGCCATTCTCCAATTGATGGGCATCCATTCAGTTTCCAGTTTCTAGTCACTACAAAAAGGGCTTCCACAAACATTCTTGCACATGTGGGTCCCTTTCCCTCTTCTAAGATCTCTTTGGGATATAAGCCCAATAGAAACACTGCTGGGTAAAAGGGTATGCACAGTTTGATAGCTTTTTGAGCATAGTTCCAAATTGCTCTCCAGAATGGTTGGATCCTTTCACAGTTCCACTAACAATGTATTAATGTCCTAGCTTTCCCACATCCCCTCCAACATTCATCGTTATCTTTTCCTGTCATTTTAGCCAATCTGACAGGTGTGTGGTGGTACCTCAGAGTTGTCTTAATTTGCATTTCTCTGATCAATAGTGATTTGGAGCAACTTTTCATATGACTAGAGATGGTTTTAATTTCATCATCTGAAAATTGACTGTTCATACCCCTTGACCACTTATCTATTGAAGGGAGGCCATGATGAGTTTCTTGAGAGAAGGTAATTCTTTTTTTAAAAAAGATAATTCTTAATTTGGGATCAAGTAATTGTATTTTCATAATATCTATAAATTATTTAAAATGTTCACTCTAATGGTTTTTATAATTCTGGTGTTTTAAATTTTGTTCATTTCTATTTTATATATGATCTAGACAATATAAAATTAACTGGATGAATTAGATATCCATTTTATCAGGTATGGAGGTACTAATTGACAAGATATGTAAATATAATAGTTATGGTATAGTTATCATTCCCATAATGATATATCCTTGTGAAATGGTAGACTTTCATGTTTCCCCTTCCAAGTTAGTCTGTGGGTTGTCTTGCTTGTTCCAACATGGACTCATATTAGCAGCTCTAGGTTACCAGAGAAAGACCACCACATTTTGGTTAAATTCAAATTCTTTCAGGCTCCTAGGGGTAATCCTCTTGAGGAACAGTATAAACTCCAACTTTTGAACTTCCATCAGTGCATTTCTGTTTACATATCTAGTCACTCACCAATAATGATATATGCAAATCTTTTAAAAATCATTTTTTTAGCAGTAATGCAAAAGAAATAACATCATAAATGCTGGGATAAATTAAAACAAGTGCATGAATAAAGAAATACATCGCAATTCACACATGATTCCTGTTCACCCTCTCCTATCTATTCATTCACTGTCTGTGAAAGAGAGCGAGCATATACAGAAATCTGATAGGGAAGCCAAAGAGGGAGGAAAACACCATGCTTGGGACGCTTCACAACTCTGGACTGCAAACTTTGATGTCTTCTGCCCTATTCAGGAACATCTATACTGTGTGTGATGGTGCTTCTCTACCTACAGCTTGCCTACTCATTAACTGGGCTTGAATATTGTTACATTTACACATTTTAAATTTATAATAACTCTTCAAAGGTGTTTAGAAAGTGTTACCCCCTGGTGTGAATAGCAGTTCCTTTTACTCCAGAGAACTTCAGAGTTCATTTGATTGGCTTCCTCTGGTCTATTCAGATTAGATTCATCCACATGTTGCCTTTCAGTAAGAATAGAGCTGTAAGCATTCTAGTGCAGATGGACTCTTTTTAAATTTTATTATTTTTAAAAACATTATTAAAATATGTATATATATTAGTTTTCAACATTTACTTTTATAAAATTTTGATTTCCATTTTTTCTCTTCCTCCTTCCCCCATCTGCTTCCCCAAAACAGCAAACAATCTGATATAGATTATACATGTATAATCATTAAAATTATTTTTTGATATTTTTCTCCACTTACATGTAAAACAACTTTTTTTGTTATACATGTACATTTATTTTTTATATATTTCCATATGAATCATATTGGGAGAGAAAAATCAGAACAAAATGTAAAAACCATGAGAAGGAAAAAAAACAAAAGAAAGAAAAAAGTGATCATAGCATGTGTTGATTTATATCCAGTCCACATCATTGTGGAGTTGTGGAGAAGAACTAAGTTAATCATCACACAGTCTTGTTGTTGCTTTGTACACTGTTTTCTAGTTCTGCTTGTTTCACTGTTATCAGTTCATGTAAATCATTCCAGGCCTTTCTAAAATCAGCCTGTTCATCATTTTTTATGGAACAGCAATATTCCATTACTTTCATATACCATAACTTATTCAATTATTCACCAATTGATGAGCATCTACTCATTTTCCAGTTTTTGGCCACCACAAAAAGAGCTGCTATAAACATTTTTTGCACTTGTGAAACCTTTTTTTTTCTTTTAAGTTCTTTGGGATTCAGGCTCAATAGAGACGCTACTGGATCAAAGGGTATGCGTAGTTTTATAGCCATTTGGACATATTTTCAAACTCTCTCTAGAATGGTTGGATATATAATCATTTTAAACATATTTCCAAATTAGACATGTTATGAAAGAAGAATCAAAACAGAAGGGAAAAAAAAGCCACAAGAGAAAAAAAAGTGAAAATAGTATGCTTCAATCTACATTCTGACTTCATAGTTCTTTCTATGGATGTGGATAGCATTTTCTATCATGAAACTCTTGAAATTGTCTTAGATTATTGTATTACTGAGAAGAGCTAAGTTTATCAAAGTTGGTCTTTGAACAATGTTACTGTGTACAGTGTTCCCTTGGTTCAGATTGACTCTTTAAGCAAGGTAAACCTAGACTCTTCCTAGCTTGTACAGCAACTTCAAAGCCTGTCTTTCTTCATTTTTCTTCTCAAACCAGCAGTGGCCACAGAAATCAATAGTCACATATGAGAAGATTCACTCCTTAAGTCATCAAGTATTAAGCTCCTACTCTATGCTAGGCACTGTGCTAGGCACTGTGCTAAGTGCTGGGGATACAAAGGCAATTTTATCTGATACTTGAAGGAAATTGGGGAAACCAAGAAGCAGAATTTAAGGAGAGAAAGGGTTCCATGTATGGTGGACAGCCATGAAAATGCCTAGAGTGAGGAGAGGGAGTGTTTTGTGTGAGGATCAGTAAGAAAATCCCATAATGTTGGATAGTAGAATATTTCGTGGCAATAAGGGATACGAAGACTGGAAAAGTAGGAAGTTTTATGAAGGGCTTTAAAACCCAAATAGGATTTTAATCAAACAGGTCAGACTTGGACTCTTCTTTCATAGCAGACTAGAAAATGGAGTGGAATGGGAAGGACATCAACTGGGAGCCACCAGCCTAACCACTATTGCAGTGGCGGCAACATTAAGTATCTTTAAAGGATAACTCTTAGTCAGCGAAATCAATTCTCTCTTCTATGGTGGGTCGCTTGACCTTCATTCTTGTGAAGAACCAAGGACATCATGGTTTTAAGGAGGCAGAATCTTCAGCTGCATTCTCTTCTCCAAGGCACTAGACCCAAGAAGTTAAGAGATCTGGTTGTGACCCGTGAAATAGGATGGAAGACCTTGGTCTTTATAAATGAAGGTCTTCCCTAGACCTCAGTTTGCCCATTCTATGACCAACGGCTAGATAGGAAATGAGAGAAAAGATGACCTAATTCCCCATTTCTAAAGTATCAGCCAGAACTTCTAAGGCTCATTGTTAAGGTTTTGGTGGCTTGGAATGAGTGTAATTAGTAATTGTTTTTGGTTCTGATTAGAAACTTTGAGAGCTTTTCCCTCCCAGAGGAATCCTATACATCTTAAGATCATAGCAGGAGAGAAGATCTCTAGTCCTAGCCATTTGCATCCAAACAAAACAATGCCTAAGCCATATAAGACAGGAATCATGTATCCTATTTTGAAAAGATCTACCAAAAATGGAGATTATGCAGTCTTTACAATTTATCCCAGCATTGAATTACTTTTATACTTTAGAAGTTGCCTAACCCATAGGTTGATTTCCTTTCATTTTTTTTTTGTAGAGATAGAGAGCCTCAAGCCAGTCTCAGTATTCTTCTCAAAATAACTTTTCACATATAAAGCCAGTTATTATATCAACCAATAGCCTTCTAGTTTTCCAGTATAAACAATTACAGCTCTTTTGAGCCTGTTTCCTAAGGTATTTTTCTGTCTCTTCTAATTTTCTCACATCCTTCTAAAATCCAGATATTAAAACTGGATAAGGGTTATGCCATTGTCAGGTATTGGCTTTGTTTCTGGCTCTTAACTTATTAGATTCCTTAATGTATTTCTAATGATCATATTAGTTTAGTAATAGCTGGTGAAATCCCAGAGGGTTGGTTTTAGTGACCAAACATCTGAATTGGAATTGTGGATCTACTATTTACTACCTTTGGCATTTTTGATACATCACTTAAACCTCTCCAGGTTTTAGATTTTTCATTTATAAAATGGTGATAGGAGTTGAGCAAATAAGATCCTCCCACTCTAAATCTGTGACACTGTCAGACATTCAATGCCTAATCCCCTCTGATTATTGTGGAATTTCTGAGACCAATTAGGAATCACTTAGTTAAAGCCTATTGTCTACTGATGTCTAGCTGCCATCACTTCAACAATGCAGCTTTTTGTTTTTGCACTGTCCTCAGTCTTCACCATAGTTTCTTCTTATCACAGAACTCCTTCTTGGTATTGAATACCAGGAACTTCTTAGTATTCAGTGATTCATGTTTTGCTTAAATCTTACCAAATTTTCCCTAATGAAACTAATAACTCTTTAAAAATTTTTTTTAAATTTGAATTTTTAAAAAAATTTATTAAGAGTTTTTTATTTACAAAACATATGCATAGGTAATTTTTCAACATTGACCTTGCAAAACTTTATGTTTCAAATTTTCCCCTTCTTGTTATGGTCTATACTCAGTTCCATACAGTTCTTTCTCTGGGTGTAGATGACTGTCTTCATCACTGAACAATTGGAACTGGTTTATTGAAGAGAGCCATGTTCATCAGAATTGATCATCATATAGTCTTATTGTTGCTGTGTATAATGATCTCCTGGTTCTGCTCATTTCACTTAGTATCAGTTCATGCAAGTCTCTCCAGGTATATAGTGGTATCTCAGAGTTGTCTTAATTTGCATTTCTCTGATCAATAGTGATTTGGAGCACCTTTTCATATGACTAGAAATAGTTTCAATTTCTTCATCTGAAAATTGTCTGTTCATATCTTAGACCATTTATCAATTGGAGAATGGCTTGATTTCTTATAAATTTGCATCAGTTCTCTATATATTTTAGAAATGAGGCCTTTATCAGAACCTTTGAATGTAAAAAATGTTTTCCTAGTTTATTGCTTCCTTTCTAATCTTGTCTGCATTAGTTTTATTTGTAGAAAAACTTTTTAACTTAATATAATCAAAATTATCTATTTTATGATCAGTAATGATTTCTAGTTCTTCTTTGATCATAAATTCCTTCCTCCTCCACAGGTCTGAGAGGTAAACTATCCTATGTTCTTCTAATTTATTAATATTCTTTATGTCTAGATCTAGAACCCATTTTGAACTTATCGTGGTATACAGTGTCATGTGTGGGTCAGTGCCTTGTTTCTGCCTTACTAGAAACCAATGACTCTTTTAAAACATACCTTCAAAATAGTTATGTGATTATTTACTTTTTTAATTTTATCTTCTTATCATAAAAAATTATATGCAAGTGAATTTAAGGATTATAATGCCCTGTAGCATTGAGTTTTCCACACGCACCCCAACAATGTTAGGATCTTCAGGTCATTGTCACAGATGTGGTAAAAGAATTCGCAAACTCATTTTGTCTTCAAGCAAGGGGGCACAGATTTATACAATGGCAACAGGGGCTAAATTCTAAAAGAATTAGTCAAGAATTGGAAGCAAGAAGATACATTTATACAAAAAAAGATCAAGTGCTTTATGTCACTGGTATGCTAATTTTATGGCTTAGAGGTAAAATTGAGGAGTGGTCTTAGAGATGGAGTTGAGGAGTGGTCTGGTATGTAGACCTCATTATTGTCTCAGAAACTTTGTTATTACAAACCAACAGATTGTTATTTGATAGCCAGCATTATTTGTGGTACTACAGCACTCCTAAGGCCAAGTGGCCTTAGGGTTACTGCCACATTTCCTCTACAAGCTGCTATCCATCATTATTTTATGTCCTTGAAGCTGTGTTTCTTTGTAATATACATTTTTCCATTTTTTAAAATAAAATTTTTTTCTCTATCCTATTAAAACCGTCAAATTGTTCACATAGAAATGAGACATCATCTTTCATCATTATTAAGGTAATTAAAGTCTTTATATTTATGCTACAATTCATTTTCTGTTCAAAATTGTTGAAGTCCCATCTGAAATTTGTATTTTAGCATTTTAAAGTTTTTTTTTTAAACTCCTTTCTGACATTAAAATGTTTGTAATAGTGGTAATCTCTTATTTTGCCAGCTGATATCACTTTTTCTTTTATGCAAAAGCAATTTTCTTGCTTTAGCACTGATTTTGTCTTCTTTATTCATAAAATATGTTCTCTGGTTCTAATAGAGTCTTTCAACTCCTTTTGTGTCTTCGAACTATGTTTCTTTGTACTTATATTTTTTCCAATATTCAATAAATAAAAGTTCATTCTTTTCAAACCATCAAAAAGTTTCTATATCAATAAATCAACACATTAAATGCTCATTATGTGCCAGTCATATAAAACAGCAGCATTATTACTTATTGTTCATTTGGTGACTTGAATCTTTATTTTTAAATCATCTTTCATTTTTGGTCCAGAATTATTCAGATCCTATCTGAAAACTTTATTTCTTATACTTTTGTTGTTGTTGTTGTTGTTGCAATTCTTATCAAAACAAAGTTATTTTCTTCTTTTAGGCATCAAAATCTTAACAGTACCAATATCTTATATCCTATGACAGGTGATAGATTTTTTTTCTGTATGTAAGAAATGTTTTCTGTTCCTTTCATGATTAAATTGCTTCATTATCAACTGTATGGTGTCGTCAAGAGATACATTATATCAGCATTAGGGCATACTTTGGTTGGTGAATACAGATCAGAGCTGAGTCAGGAAGATCTGGGTTTAAGTTTAGTATTGGACATATATTGACTATGAGTTATCCTAGTTTATCTTGGAAATTTGAACACACTTTACCGTGGACTCTTTATGTATCTGTGGAAGAGTATGTTCCAGAATTTGGAGGGAATATTATTGTACCAGCTGTTCTTACTATATAATCTCAACAAATACTACATTTTGTAAAAGCTAACTTATAAATATACGTAAATCTATACATATAAACACTACTATTATGTAAATAATTTATGTAAATGCTGATTAACTTTGGCTAATGGATAAATCAGTAAAGGCTTGTGAAAAACAGTACTAGAAAATCTCTCAGCTGATAACTCTGAAGAGGAGGAGTCAGTCACACTCTAGGAATCCAGTTTTATAATCTGTGTGTATGGGAAACAGCCCCAGTGAAGTAGTGCATGTGGCACAGCAAGGTGCCCTGGACTCGGAGTATGAAATCTTGTGTTTGATCCTGCCTCAGGCATTTAATAGTCAATTAGCCTCTCAGCCTCAGTTTAGTTATCTGTCAGAGAAAGAGGTTGGACACAATGGCCTTTAGGGGCCATTCCAGCTCTAAATCAATAGGATTTATAGATGGGATTTTAGGATTGTGATTGTGTTGGTGTAATCATATAATCTCTCTTGGCTCAGGCAACTCTCAGATGAATCAATCAGCATTTATTAAGTAAATTACCTTCTGTATGCTGGCACAATACTAGAAACTAAGGATACAAATACAAAGAGATAATCTCTGCCCTTTTAAATTGCAGAATGTTTACCAATTTGCAGGTAGAGCTTCCTAATCAGGAACTTCCTACCCCTCTGAAATTTCACAAACAGGTATTGTTTATGTATGAAGGCAATATTGCATAGTGAACATAATACTGGAATGGACTTGGAGCCAGAAGACCTTGTCTCTCTCAATGACTGGAATATTCCTCAATTTCTGACCCCTAGGGCCCTTAGTTTCATTCAAGATTAAGCTGATGTTTCACATCCTAAAGTTTGCCTTTCCTGCATGCTCCCTCTCCAAACATTATATCGGTTCAGTAGCCTGCTTCTTGAAGGCAGAACTATTGTTGTAGCCCTTAATAAATGTTGGATTGGTGCTTACTATTTTTTAAAACATGGGTAATGTTATCTGAGCCTAATTTCCTCATCTGTAAAATGAGGTTTCAGATGTCTGCAATGATTATTAAGGGGTTAAAATGTAGTAGTAATCATCTTTGTAAACTTTAAAATGTTATATCAGTAATTGTGATGTAGCTCATGGTGATGAAGAATCTGTACATTAAAAGAACTTTTTATTTGAATAGCCTAAGACACCAAATAGGGAAATTTATAATGTTAAATGTTAAAATTATCAATTGAGAGATGATAAAGGGTTTTCTTTGTTTGTTTGTTTGCTTTTTTAAAGGTAAAACAGGGGAATGTTAGGAAAGCAACATCTAGGTCATATCCTTGGATCAAAATCCAGTGTTGCCTGTGTAACATTTTTTCTTCTCTCTTTCTTCCCCTATAAGAGAAACCCCAATAAAAATAAAACTAAATACCAAATACTGTAAGATGTTTTATTGATGAAGGGAAAAAAAAACCCACCAAAAACTCTTGCTTTGATCTAGGTACCTTAATGCAGATCACTTTATTCACAATATGCTTTCTGACTACCAATTAAGCAATAGCTGCAGTTTTGCTTTGGGTAGATTTAAACAAACTATTGGCCGGATGTTTCCTCCCCAAAGCTCCTCTGGCCCAGCTTTTTATTTTTTATTTTTTTGTAAAGTGTAACTTGCTGCCAATGATTCATTATCCCATTCTGATTTTGGAAGCTGTTGAATATGCTGAGAGTTAGGAAAGCTTAGTTTTACATTTTGAACACTAGTTCTTTTGCATTTATATTATTTCATTGACAAGAGTATTGCCAACTTTTTGATTTAATTTCTTCCTACTTGTCTCTAATGAGAAAGTAGTAAAAATGTTTTTTCATAAAAACATTTGTCTTCTCCTAAGATTTTCTCTGCCCCAGGAAACTCTTTTTGGTTTCAGTGAGAAAGAATAGCAGCTACTGGGCCTTTAATTCCTACTAGGGCAGTACCAAAGGGCCAATGTCTATCTATACTTTACTCCAAGGAGAAGGAGAGAGAGCAGAGGGGAAGAGATGCAGATCCAGCTGCTTGGAGGATATGCTTTGGCTGGGTGGGAAGGGGCTGGGCTGGGGAGAGATGGATTAAGGGCTCCAGACACACACTGAAATCATGCGAACACTGCATTGCCTTGACTTTGGGACAGTTGCTCACAGAATTGTAAATGCTCTTCCCTGCATTGCAGTTTAGTGAGGAAATTTCCTGTGGAATTGGTTTTAGCTTTTTAATGCCTTTGCTGCATTGCTTTACCTTGATTTGGCAAAGGCTGTACTGTTTTGGGACCTCTGAGTGAGTTTGCTTCTGGTCAGTGCTTGATGTGTCAAATACAATGATAATTATTAATTGTTTTGATTGTGAAAGACTGTAACTCCCATTGTGAGTTTTACTTAAGCATGGTTCTTAGAAGGTTCTCCAGTTAACCCCAATTTCAGAATTTTTTTTTTTTTCTGTGTAAGAGGATTAGCAGTTTTTTCTTTAGTGGTATAGGCCAAGGCTGGGAGGTCCTTCTTACTCCTTCATCTTGGGTATTATCACCACCTCTGTGCAGGAAAAAAACCAAACTAAAACATCATGAAGCTTCACTATCCTTTTTTGTTAGGAATTCTGGTCATGTGATTAAAAAAAGAAGAAAATTTTCTTTTTAAGCTTGTAGTCTTTTGTTTTTTATAAATCCTTTTGGGCATTATCTTGCTATTGGTTGGTCTAGCACAGTGCTTTTCCCATAGTAATTGCCTGTTAAATATTTCTTGAGTGAAATTTTAATTTTGCTGTTGTTGAGTTATTGATCACTTTCCTATTGTTAATTGCTTTTAGTTTTAAATGATCTATGAGTAATACTTCTATTATTGTCCTATTTTCTGAACTAAATTTTCTTTTATCTAATGTAATGGGGTGTAATCAGGACATGAGTTTTTAGTCTACCGTTTGATGATGTATATTTGGGCAGTCAGGAATGAGAAGAAAACTGGTTGGGGGACAGGATCATTTACTCAAATTTAGGATGTCTGGAATCTTGTAGGCAGTTTCTCATTTTGAATCCTATCTTAACACCCTCAGGGAAATAGTAAAGGGTAATTTATTGAATAGTATGATCCTTTTATCCTGAAGCAATAAATACCCTCCTTTTAAGAGAAGATTTTGCTTCTCTTTCCTAGTAGAATAAGGCAAGTATATTGCCTTATTGTACTAAATAATAATAACTTGATTCTCAGATTTATATTGATTGCTGATTCTTACCCTCTAAAGCTAGGGCTTCTTAACTAGGGGTGCATTAACTTGTTAATTAAAAAAATTAGATAATTTCAATACAATTGATTTCCCTTGTATTCTTATATATTTTATTTTAAACATTAAGAAACATTTCTTTACAAAAGGGGTTCATGACATAAAAGGGGATAAAAAACCCTGCTCTTAACCTTAATTCTAGCTGGCTAGCTACCCACCGCTTTGGCAGAGTTTTTGTCTATACTTCCAAAGTTTGCTTCCTTCATCTCTTCTTCGTGATTGTTAATCTATCCTATTAATCCTCCAAACTCAGAAACTTTGTTTTTAATCATATCCTCTCCTTGGGACTCATTTTTCTCATCTGAGATAGAGAGGTGATGTAGTAAATAGAGCATTGAACTTGGAGTGAGGAATACCTGAGTTTAAATTCTGCAGCAGACACATAAGCTTGGGCAAGTCACTTAACATCTCAACTTCAGTTTCCTTCCATATACAGTAAGGTTGATTGAACATTTTGTTAGAACAAATCAGAAGAGTTGTGAAGAACAAATAAAATGTTTTATGAAAGGTACTTTGCATACCTTAAAATGCTATATAATGTTAGCTGTTGCTGATATTACTACTGCTACCATTACTAGTTCTACTGTTACCACTACTGCATTACTACTACTACTATTACTACTACTACTACTTCTACTTCTGCTTTTACTACTTCTATTACTACTACAGTGAATGGATTGAATTAGATAACCCTAAGGTCCCCTGTTCTTGACATTTTTGAATTCTGTGATATCTTTGATTATTCCCCTATTTTAGCGTTCAAATATTTATGATTATCAATAATTTGGTTTCTTTTTCATATCTATTTTGTAAGGAGTTATATTCTTTTATCATTTCATCATGTCTATTTTTAAAAGAGTTTTATTCAGATAATTTCTGGTTTTCCTTTTCCATACCCTTTTACAAAGATTTCCTTTCCTTTCCTCATTTTTCTTCTAACTCTCTTTTAAGATCCTTTCTGAATTCTTCTAAGAGAGCCTTGTGAAATGGGGACCAACTCATATAATCCTTTGGGACTCCATCTGGAGCTGGCTTGCCTTTAGGATCCTCAGGTTTGAGGTCTATTTTTCTCTTTCTCCATAAAAGCTCTCTATGATCAGAGTTTTTTTTTTTTTTTTTTTTTGCTCATTTTTTTAAAGGTTGAGGTCTGCTCTTAAGACAAAGGGGTAACAACACACTTTAGTTTGCCCTGGGGCAGTTGTGTTGATTGATTTCCAGGGCTGGGTAAATACAGCCAGGTCCCAGCAGTGTTCTTCTGGGCCTCAGAGGCTCACAATTTGCCTTTTGTATTGGATTTTGGGTGTCTCACAGCAAATTTGCTTAACCATGGGCTTGCAACCAGGACAAAGTAGCTTAAGAGCCTCAAAGTAGATTCCCCAGTGCTCAGAAGCAGCAATGCCCTTGCTCCCTGCTCCAGCTCCTTGCCCCAGGCTATAGGCTTGGCAGCCTTTCCTCTGCCCAGTTGAAACAGACCTTTTCTGAAGTTCTTCCGCAGTATCTTCATCTGAAAATTTGTTGTACTCCAAATATTTGTGGGTTCTGTCACTCCACAGTCAGTTCAGAGGCTTAATCTGCTGTTAATCTGAGAGAAACTCCCAGGATATCACAGAAAACCCTGTCTGCTTTCCCCCCTTTTAGCTCTGCCTCCCCCAAATATTTGTGATTATCTCGGTGTATGTGCTTTCTCCACTGATGAAAACCCCAAAAAACCATCACACTAGAACAGATTTAGGGAAATTCAACAAATATTTAAAGCTATGTTATGGCTCAGGATCCAAAGAAAAGATGGAAGTCTTTCCTCTCAAGGAATTTATATTCCACAAAGAGGATGTCCGTAGAGGTAAAAGTAAATTCAGAAGTACATGTGCATATGTACCTAAGCCCTCAGTTGACAGATAAGCATCTGGTCCATCACCTTTCTCCACCAGACTTTTTCTGTAAGGCCAGAGAAACCTCTTCATCCTGGAAACTCCCTTCACCCCTGAACTAGGTGGCCTTTCCCTCTTTGATAGGGTACAGTTTCTATGAAATGGACAGATCCAACCCTTCCCCTCTTTAGGTCAAGGAGCCTAGGAATTCCTTAATGGTATTTGCTCAGTAAGGGTCCCAGGAATGTTTACCTCACAAGGAGCCTAGGAATTTCCTGATAGTATTTACTTAATTAGGGTCCAAGGATTGTTTACCTCACACAATGAGGAAAATGGGTTTAATCCACAGTATGTTTGCCCAAACTTAATAAGAGAAGTATTCTATTCCACAAAGATAGTTTGCTTTGATCCAGGTGTATTGACCCAGATGATGTATCAGTATTTTACAATGTATACCTCAAATCCTATTACTTCTTCATTATATTAGTAAGAAATCAATGTTTAACTGCAAAATTATGGGGGGGAAGTAGTCAGTGCTCTTAAAAACTTGTGGCCTACCAGGGTTGGGACTGAATCCTTCTAGCTCGTCTGGGGGTTCAGTCACCGGGCCCAGCAAATAAACGCTCTCTAAAATTTCAATTACTTGTGGCTGTCCAGTGATTTTTCACTGTGGATATCTCATCTAGAGGAAATATAGCAGTAATCTTGAGGTCCCCTTATCTTAGAGTGCGATTGTTTTAACAATCTGTCAATGGTTCTGAAGTCTTCTTGCCTTAAGAATAACATAGTAAAGTCCTACAAATATTGTTGACTGTCAGATAGACAATTTGTTGGTCAGTGATAGCCAAGTTCCTGAGACAATAGTGAATAGACCACCCCTCAGACCTGCCATAAAGCCATAAGCCATAAAATTAGCAAATAAGTAAGATGAAACTCTGGTCTCTCTAACTTTGTTCTGTAAATTGATCTTTTTTCTCCTGATTCTTTGCCAAATCCTTTTGGAACTTAGTCTCCTTCAATTGGTGTTACGATTACAATCTTCTTGACTTACAAAATGGATTCATGATCTAGGAATAAAGAATGATATTATAAACAAATTAGAACAATGTAGGATGGTTTACCTCTCAGACCTCTGGAGGGGGAAGGAATTTGTGACCAAAGAAGAACTAGAGGTCATCATTAATCACAAAATAGATAAGTTTGACTATATCAAGTTGAAAAGTTTTTGTACAAACAAAATGAATGCAGACAAGATTAGAAGGGTAGCAGTAAACTGGGAAAATATTTTTACATCCAAAGGTTCTGATAAAGGCCTCATTTCTAAAATATATAGAGAATTGACTCAAATATATAAGAATTCAAGCCATTCTTCAATTGACAAATGGTCAAAAGATATGAACAGACAATTTTCAGACGAAGAAATTGAAACTATTTCCAGTCACATGAAAAGGTGCTCCAAGTCACTATTGATCAGAGAAATGCAAATTAAGACAACTCTGAGATACCACTACACACCTGTCAGATTGGCTAAAATGACAGGAAATGATAATGATAGCTGTTGGAGGGGATGTGGGAAAACTGGGACACTGATACATTGTTGGTGGAACTGTGAACGGATCCAACCATTCTGGAGAGCAATTTGGAGCTATGCTCAAAAAGTGATCAAACAGTGCATACCCTTTGACCCAGCAGTGTTTCTACTGGGCCTATATCCCAAAGAGATTTTAAAGGAGGGAAAGGGACCCACATGTGCAAAAATGTTTGTGGCAGCCCTTTTTGTAGTGGCAAGAAACTGGAAATTGAAAAGATGCCCATCAATTGGAGAATGGCTGAATAAATTATGGTATATGAAT
>JAJPUD010023264.1:0-20208 GCA_023553655.1 Myrmecobius fasciatus
CTACAGCTCCCCAAAGGACTCCAGATAGAGCCAGGCCGTAAAGCTCCCAGGCCTCAGTGGCCCCAGAAGCTCTGCTACTCTCTTTCCCCCAAGGACCAATCTACAAGCTGTAACTCCATTTCAAAACTGGAGGCACAGGCTGCAGCTCCCCCCAAATTGCTCCAGATGCAGGCACGGGTGGAAACTCCCAAAAGGAGGTGGCAAATTTTCAAGGAGATTGATTCCAAAACCAAAAAACGATGGCACGAGTAGGTGATTCCTCAAATGAGAAATGGAGGCGTGGAGAGGGAATTCTCAAAATGGGGTGCGAGCACAAACGGCAATTCCCCAAATAAAAGATGGAGCAATGGGTGGTGATGCCCCAGATGAACAGATGGAATCATGGGTGGTGATGCCCCAAATGAAGTGGAGGGCCACGAGGCAATTTTCCAAATGAAAACCGGCTCTGACTGGAGCTCCTCCAAGCTGGCTCCAGGTGAAGGCAGACTCATTTCCAAATGCTAGAGGCCCAGGCTGTAGCTCCCCAAAGATGGCTCCAGATGGAGATTTCCTTGCCCTCGATGACAGCAAGAGGCCCAACTGTAGTTCCCCTCCCCCCAAGGACCAATATACAGACTGTGGCTCCCTAAAATGATGGAGGCACAGGCCGGTATTCCCCAAAGATGGCTCCTCGTGCAGACACAGGTGGTAATTCCAAAGGAAGTGGTAATTCCAAAGGAAGTGGCAACACAGCTAGTAATTCCCAAAAAGCAACGCAGGCCCAAGCATTAATTCCCAGAAGTCGGCTCCAGATGCAGGCACAGGGAGCAATTATCAGAAGACATACACCAAAGATCTCCATGTGATGGGACGCTCAGGTGGTAGCTCTTCAAAACTAAAATGCAGGCACAGGTAGCGACTCCCCAAAGGTCACATAGGCACGGGCTGCAAAAAAGACAGAAACACGGGCAGTGATTCCCCACATCAAAGACCCATAGGTGATTTCCCCAAGTGAAAGGTGGAAGCGTGGCCAGGCAAAAGCACAAACAAATTTCCCAAATGAGTATATACTGACCCAAATGTCCAGATGGAGTCATGGGCGCTGGTTCCCAAATGGAGCTGACATGCGAGTGGTGACCTCTTCAGAGGAAGGCTGAGTCCAGGTGGAGGCAGATTCTGATTTCCAGATGCCAGAGGCACAGCCTGGAGCTCCCCTAAGATGGCTTCGGATGGGGACCCAGGCCATAAACCTCCCTATCCCCAAAGGCAATAGAGGCCTGACTGTGACTCCCCTCCCCCTAAGGACAAAGGCTAGAACTGCCCCCAATACCCCCAGATCCTGGCCCAGACTTTCCAAACAAAAGATGGCTCTAGATGGGGGGGGGGGGATGGGGGGGGTGTACCTTCCAAAATGTGGAGACAAAGACAACAGCAGATCGGGAGAAGCTCCATGTCTGGCCCCGTGGCTCCTGGTGCAGGCAGATGCTTTGTGTTCAGACAATGGACACCTGGAGGCCTCCTGTGTGTGTGGGGTGTTCTTCGTGACCTCAGTGGACCATTCTGGTTTTTCACCTGGTACCTTGTTTGGGTTGCACGGCTGGATGGCCTGGTTCTTTTCATTGTTAAGTGCACGACTGTGAGTGAGAGAGTCAGAGAAACTCAGCATACCAAAGGGCCTGCTGATCAGTGCCGTGGGGTGGCGTGGCGGGCGCCAGGACCTCTCACCTCCCTGGCTGGCAGTCTCTTCCTCTCCTGCAAAGAAAAAAGGCCTCAAAACTCTCAGCCCTTCCTTTTCTAACTCCTTTTATCAAAAACTCCCTGAAAACATTGTGGGTATTCACCTCATGCATTTCCCAGCCCCCCTCCAGAGTCCAAACACCCCAGGTACAGCCACCCTGTCATATGCCCTCTTGAACCCTTCCCCCCCCCTCGTTTGAAGGAGTAAAATGGTCCTTCGGGGCCCTGGCTTGCCATTTGTTTCAGGTGCAAACTCCCCTGCTTGAGCTTGGCATTTTTATTGCAGGGTCGCTCTGGTGCTCTCCGGGTGCTGGGGAACGGGCCGCTTGCACACTCCCTCGCCGCTCGTGTGTGCTCCCTTTACTAGAGTGTTCCAGTGCCTACAGGTGCCAGAGCTCACCGGGCAGTCGGCGGCCTCTCGGCTTCCGACTCCTTGCCACTGCTACAGATGTTGTTGTGCAGCTTCGGGTACCTTTCTTGGGCTTTGGCTGTCCTGGGCCACAAGCCTCCCTTTTCTGGCAGGATTCTAACCTGCCTTCTAGAGTGGGTAGTCCATTTTAGAACACCCCCCACGGTGCCTTTAGGCCTGCCCTAAGTCCCGGCCCCTTCATTCTGTGCCACTTTGCCCTCGGTTCTTTCCCAAGATGCTGCAGCAGCAGTGACGTGAGGGGGTTTGCATTGGTCATTTAGACCTTGCAGTCCTTCCTTTGAAAAGTGCCCGTTATTCTGTGATCTCCCAACTGAGCAAGAGTGTTTCTTGGGGTACAGTAAGTCCTTTTGAGTTGAACAGATCTGCCAGTGGGAGGGAGGGTCAGAAGTGGCAACCCACCAAAGTGTAGGCACAGAGTAGCCTTGGGCTGCAGGCCCTACTCAGCCAGAAAGGCTTTTGAGAATTAACTGGATTCTGCAGGTTGGGATCCCCCACTCCCTTGGGCCCTGCCCCATCCCTTCCCCCAGTGACCTCTGGGAGATTTCCTTCTAGTTGCTGGCTGGTCCCAAGCCATCTCAGTGGATGTCAATTTTATTCCCGTGTGCAGTGCTCTCTGGAGGGCTCCTTCCCTAGATAACCAAGAAATCCAAGACAGGCTTTCGATTGTGTGTGTGTGTGTGTGTGTGTGTGTGTGTGCGCGCGCGTGCACGAGCTCCTGTGTGTGCCTGTGCCTGATCCTGTCCCCCCCCAGCACACTGTCTCCCATAGTGTAGATGTTGTGTGTGTGCCTTGTCCTGTTCCCCCCAGCATACTGTCTCCCACACTGCAGATGGTGTGTGTGTGTGTGTGCGCGCCTGTGCCTGATCCTGGGCCCCCCCCCCAGCACTGTCCCCCACGCTGTAGATGTTGTTCGGTGGTTCTTCCTCTTCCACCCTAAGCCCGGGCCTGAGCTGGAGGACTCCGGACCCGTTTGCTGCGTGGTGGACTGCCACCGTCGCTGAGGAAGTGCCCCCTTCTCCTCAGAGGAAGCGCTTCCCGGGACGAGAAAGAAGCCAGTGTCAGCCATGGGGCTGAAATGCAGGTGACAAGTTGTGCTGCTTTTTCAGCCAAGTGCAGACTGCCAGGCAGGCTGGCGGCGGGCCACAAGAGGAACCCACGGCCTGGCGCCTGTCAGAGGGGAAGGAGGAGCGAGGGCGGAGCCAGGGAGGCTGGCCAGAGGAGGGGGAGGGATGAGGGGGAGGCGGGGCCTGCTTCGGGCCGCCCGTGGAGGCGGGCCGAAGGGAGGGGGAGGCTGAGCCAGAATGGGCATGCGCACAAAATGCCTGCTTCTCAGAACCACCACAAGGGGTAGCAGTGCCACAGTCAACGCAGTTGTTTTTTTTCTAGAACGCTCCGGCCCTCAGCTTGCCGGCGCCATTTTGGGGTGTTGTCCTCCCGCTCGGTCCCACCGTTTAGGGGACCTTCAGCCGCCCCTTCCGAGCCTCACCTTGCCCCGAGTCTCATCTATAGTCAAGGGCCAGGTCACGGATCGGCCGTACGAGCTGGAAAAGCCCCCTGTGTAGCCCCCCTCTTTCTTCCCCTTGGGCAGGGCGGCCCCCCTCCCCCTCCCGCCCTTTCCCGAGCATTTTGCGAGGGTCGGGGGAGGGGGCGGTGTGGCCCCCCCCCCCCCCGGCCTCCAGACCACTCATTTTCTTCCTACCTGGTTCCTTCCTCGTAGTCGTGGCGGCTCGGCGACCCGCCATCCAGTGCGCTCCGGGGTGAAGTTCGGGTCAGCCCGCGGCCGGGGATCGCCAAGCACATGGAAGATGCGCCATTGATCGGCGCCGCCTAGCCAGGCGTTGCGGACCCTTCCCCGCGACTGTGAGCCCGAGAATCGCCCAAACGGGATGGGATGGGTAGGTGGTGAGTGTGTGTGGGGGGGGAGGGCGCGGAAGTTTGCATTAGGCAGCGGCGGACCGTGGTGGTGGCGGCCGCGGCCAAAGGCGGGACCGTGGCGGCGGCGGATCGTCTGCGGCTTTGGATCTACCAGAGACACCGGTGCCCCCGAGATGGTCGATCGCCGCCCTGGAGCGGCCCGTCGTGGGGGTCCGGGCGCCCGATGGCCTATGCCGCGTTGCGGACGCCGCAGCCAGCCACGGTGCTACCAGCCTCACCGAGAGCTCGCTGCCCACTGCGGCAGACCCACCCTGATTAGAAATGACGTATACTTTGGTGACGTTACCAAACCCAGGGCGGGCTGGGCGGGCCGAGTGGGCCAGTGGGCCGGCTGGCGCCGTAGGCATGCGCAGAGTAGGTAGAAAATTTCAACTGCCCCTCCACCCGCCTACCGACCAGAGGAGGTTATTGCCCCCCTCCCCCACTCTTATTGCTGTCACCTTTCTAGGCCAGCGGTTGCATGCCAGTCGAGCTGGCGGGCCACCCTTGGGCTCTTGGATTGGTCTTAAAGCGGCAATTGTTCGTTTCTTTTTTCTCTTTTAACGTTTATTCATTTTTGTTGGGAGAGCACTAGATGCAGATGTGCTAAAGGTTCACCCCGGCTCCGACGATCAACAAACCAAACGGTTTTTACTCTGCAGAAACAAAGATTCAAACCAGAACCAGAAGGATCCACAGATTAGGGAGAACTTTAGCCCCAGCTCAAGGCGGCACACAGGAAAAGATAGTCAAGGTAGTGAGCATTTAGCAAGCGCCTGCTGTGTGCCAAGTACTTGGGGTAGAAAGGAAGACCAAAGGCAGACACCATCTTCAAGGAGCTTCCAGTCCAACGAGAGACGACACACAAATGACTATGTCGGGCCAGTCCATTATAGGCCAGAGAAAAGCCCCAGATTAATGGGAATAGTGTCACCGCTTTGCGGACATATGGGGGGTTGAGTGAGGAAAAGTAAGAGGGAAAACAGCAGAAGATTGTATTTGTGGGCCTTGGGGTGCTAGGAAGCCACTTGAATCGGGAGACTGACACGGTCATGCTTCTGAAAGATGAACTTGCCCGCCCAGTAGGAGACAGATGGAAGTAGTGAAAGTGTACACCCAAGAAGTTGTCAGGATAGCCGCGCCGGGCCTTGGCCATCAGTGGTGGGGTGGGCGAGAAGAGGCAAGGGTGCAGCTCGGGTGGAAAGTTGGGCGGTGGTGCTGAAGTGCCTTAGGGGGGAAAGAGTGAATTTCTCCGTGCTTGCACCTCTCTAGTCTTCCACCTCCAACTGCCTGTTGGACATTTTGAGCTGCCTGTCCCGGAGACTCGTTCGCCTCAACGTGCCCAAAACAGAATTCCCTACTTCAATCTGCTCAGCCGGCAAATTCACCGAGTGCAGGCTCCCCACTTGGCTTTGAGGAGCCTCCACATCGTCTCCTACTCTCTCCTTGGTTTCGGTATCGGAGAGATGCTCCCTGCAAATGAATGTGGGCCACATTTCTACTTATTCCTCCCCTCCCCATATCTACTGCCTCCCACCAGGCTGCCTGTAACATGTTGCAAGTTCTTAGCTTGTGTTTTCCTTCAAGGTGTAACTGTTGCTAAGAACTCCAGCACTACGTAACTTAGTAGCGCTACTTTCTCACACCCAACTCCGCTTTGAGCCGTTTGTAATCGGACTCTCCCATCCTCATGGGCCATTCGTAGTCGGACTCTCCCGTCCTCATGGGCCATTCGTAGTCGGACTCTCCCGTCCTCATGGGCCATTCGTAGTCGGACTCTCCTGACCTCCATGAGGCTTTCTCTCCTCCAGTCACCAACGATCTTTCTATAGCAAATTTCACTGTCCTTTCCTCAGTACTCCGCCTCGATCTCTCTGTACTGTTTTACCCTGTTGACATCTTGTACAACCCCTCCTTCCTTGCTAGTGGTGACCCTGTTCTCCTCTAGTTTCCCTCCCACCTGACTGATGGGGTCCTTTGCTTTCTCCTCATCTGTTCCTTTAGGCTTCA
This sequence comes from Myrmecobius fasciatus, assembly GCA_023553655.1. Lineage (NCBI taxonomy): Eukaryota > Metazoa > Chordata > Mammalia > Dasyuromorphia > Myrmecobiidae > Myrmecobius > Myrmecobius fasciatus. The sequence goes on from JAJPUD010023264.1 coordinate 6,071, forward strand.
TAAGTATGACCTTTGATCCCACCCCCACCCTCTCTTTCCTTTTCTTCAATGTGTTTTCTCAAGCTGAGTCAACAAGCACTTGTTGGGGGACTCTATGTGTCAGGCACTGGGGATACAAAGATAAACCTGAGACGGTCCCTCCTCTGGCAGGGGACACATAAGAGATGACACTCATCCCCCACAACAGAGCCATTTCTGGGAAATGTGTATCGCCTAAGCTGTAGTTGAAAAGAACCTGGGGATTCCACTAGGCAGAGGGGTGGAAGGATATAGGCAGAAGGGTGGGAGGATGTAGGCAGAGAGGCGGAAGCATATAGGCAAAAGGGTGGGAGGATGTAGGCAGAGGCTTGGAAATGGAACCCAAATATGTATGAGGACTAGTGAGTTAAAGAGGCCGCTGCAGCCCAAACATGGAGTGAGTGATGGGGGGGGGGGGGCAGGCACCACAGTGCACAGTGGACTGGACCTGGAGTCAAGAAAATTTCAGTTCATATCTATCATCAGGCACAAGCTATGTGAGCCCAAATAAGTCATTTATCTTCTGTTTGCCTTGAGATCATATTTGGGGTTTTTTTTGTTTGTTTTTTAGGAAAAGTTTTTATTTTTCTTTATTTTTTTTAAAGCTTTTTATTTGCAGAACATCTGCGTGGGTAATTTTTCAGCATTGACCCTTGCAAAGCTTTCTGTTCCAAATTTTGCCCTCCTTCCCCCCACACCCTCCCCTAGATGGCAGGAAGTCTGATACATGTTAATTATTTTAAAATAGTTGACAGATCGAATATGTGTGTACATATTTATACAGTTATCTTGCTGTACAGGAAAGGGAAAAAAAAAAAAAAAACCTGAGCAGGAAAACATAATGCAAGCAAACAGTAGAGAGTGTGAAAGTGCTTTGTTGTGGTCCAGACTCAGATCCCACAAGGCCTCTCTCTGGGTGTATATGGCTTTCTTCATCCCTGAACAGCTGGAACTGGTTTGAAACATCTCCTTGTTGGAGAGAACCATGTTCTTCAGGATTGATCATCATATAGTCTTATTGTTGCTGTGTACAATGATTTGAGATCATATTTGTGAAGCATTTTGCACAGTGCGTGGCACATAGTAGCCATTATGTAACTAGCCCCTTCTCCTTCCCCTGCTATTTCTGTAAACATAGGTTGGAACCCGAGAACAAAGGGTTTAAAATGTTAAACGGAAGAGACGATAGAGAACTAGTAGAAGGCCCGAAGTAGGAGACCTACATTTGGGCAACTGTGGAGGCTGGTGATGAGAGAGATCAGAGGCTGGCTGCAGGGAGAGATCAGTTGGAAAGAAAGCTATCAAAATAGTTCAGGTGAGAAGGGATAAGGGTCTAAACCAACGTGGGAGCCCTGTGCGTGGAGAGGGAATGGATTGGAAAGATGTTGTGGAGCCGTTGGTGAGCTCTCTGGAGCAAGAGAGATTGAAAGGGCGTATAGGGCTCGGCTTGCCAAGCTGGGTAATTGGGAAGATGCCTTGGGCAGAAAGAGGCAAGTTGGCAGTTAGAGAACTTCCGTGGGTTCCTGTATCCTACCTCCACAGATGACCGAAATCTTATATCCCAACGGGACTTATCCCCTGGCCAGGCCTGTAGCATCACCAGTGCCTGCTGAACATCTCTCGTGGGGTCACGGAGTTGAATGGCGCTAGAAAGGATCTTGGAGCTCAGGTCTCCTAGGCAGCTTGGTGGCTGAGTAGATAAAGTGCTGGGTCTGGAGTCAAGAAAGCTGTTGTTTCCTTGTAACCAATTCTTCACGGCAAAGATCAGTGGCTACTTTGCCAAGTGGTTTACCATTTCCTTCTCCAGTTTATTTTACAAATGAGGAAACTGAGGTAAACAGAAGTGGTTTTTGTTGTCGTTGTTGTTGTTGTTTTGAACTCGGGTTTTTCTGACTCCAGGTTTGGTATTCTATCCGCTGTACCATCTAGCTGCCCACAGTCAAGAAAACCTGAGTTCAAATCCAACTTCAGATGCTTACTCGCTGTGTGACTCTGGGCAAGTCACTTTGTCACCATTTGCCTCAGTTTCCTCAGCTGTAAAATGGAATCATAACCACACCTATCTCGTTGTTACGAGATCATATTTGTAAAATAATTGTGCTAGGCATATAGTAGGTGCTCTATAAATGCTTGGACCTTTCTTTTCCCTTCCCTATTTCAGCTTCCTCATTTAATACATTAGATGCCCAGGCCTAGAGAAATTTGCCCAAGAAAAATGACTTATTCAAATTCCCCCGGGTGCTACATGGCCGGGCTGGGATTGGAGGCCAGATTCTCTGCCTCTAAATCAAACGCTCTTTTTGCCAGCTCTCAGCTTGGCCCACTCTGTCAAGCTCAACATCCTCTACCTTCCTAAATCTGCCCTTTTCTGTTGGGGCTACCCAAATCTTCCTTAATTTCCCCCTCCCCCCCATCCTGTGTTTTGCAAAGTCTTATTGATCCTAATAGCCATCCCCAACATCTCTTGTCAGTCCACTTCTTTCCACTGCCTTAGTTCAGACCCTCATGACTTAAAAAAAAGTCATTTCTTTGATCCACAGACAGTCTTCCAAGTTCTGGCATCACTCATGGCCAAATCACTCTTCTCCGGTGTGGTGTCTTGTCTGTGCTGTGGCGAAACGTCCTGGCCTTCCAGTGTGCTGAACATCGTGGGCCCCTTCACCTTTATCAGCCACCCCGGTGGGAGCCTTTCTGACTCGCCTGGACCACAGAGGAGTCAGTGACTGATGGCCTTTTTTGGAACTCTTTGACGTCCCGCCTCTTGTCCTGCCCAGACAAAGACATCCACCCACCACTTGGCCTAGTCCAGTTCTTCAGGCACACGGATGCCATTGGCCTGCATCTCCTCGGGGGGGCGCAGACCCATCTGGGTCTGGCTAACAGAGGACCCGAGAGCCTATCAGTCTGCTTTCTTTAGACAGAGGAAGTCTTTGTCTAGCAAGGCAGCACTTGGTGAAGGTTGCCACCTTGTATTTGTTGCCAGCTTTGGTAGAACTCTCTGGTGTTCATCATTAGTGTGCTCACCAAAGACGGTTTGGACTATATGGAGGTCACAGGGGAGGGGGAGGGGTTGTATTTCACCTCCTGCCTCCAGTGACCACGAAAGGCATTTCCACAGTGGTAATAACCTGGACCATTTCCTTGTTGTTCACCTGTCCACTTCCTAAATGATGTGGGCCCTTCTGTTCTTGCAGCCCAAGAAGATTTGGGGGTGGGTGGGCTGGAGATGGGCTCATCTTTGGGAAAGCCCACCATCTTCCCCAGGGTATGTTACTTTGCTTCGGAGGAAGGCGTTCCAGACACTCATGGCTGGAAATCCAGAAGTTCCCCCAGGGTTGTGAGCTGGGAGAGCCCTTTGACCCCTTTGCCTCTTAATGGATCTCTCTCCTTCCAGTCTCTCTTACTCCTCTATAAGCCGGTTACCACACAGCTGCTAAACTCAGTCACCGATTGACAACTTTTCAATAAAATCCAAGTTAAAAAAAAAAAAACACAAGAGTAATAGGATAATGATGAGGTCAAATCCAAACGGGATTTGACGATGATCAAGTTCAAGTTAAACCAGAGATTTGATGTTGAGGGGATATTTGGAAAGCAATGAACATATATTAAGTAGAGGGGAAAAAAAACCTATCAAACATTGAAAAGTCGTGAATTGGTAGCCTTGGTCACTGTCTGCTTTATTCCTGATTTTAGGAATCGTCTTCATAAACGGAGAAGGGGCTAAGTGCTTTCCTTTTTGGTTGCTGAGAATCACTGGTGGCAGGGGTGGGATTCAATTGCAGACCTGGCTAGGTATAAATGGAGATTGCCCCCCCTTTGTCAGTTCTTTTGTTCTTAGTTGAATTAATTAGTTCCTTTGTGGCTTGTTGAATTTCAGTCCCTGAGATGGAGTTAAAGATTTAAGATCTTTCCTTCTTGTCCTGTTAATGCGGTTGATGGTTACTGTGCATTTTGGTGGGTGATCATCCATTTCCTTATGTTCTTAAATTTGTGACCATCGGATTGTGTAAAAAGAGGTACTGCTGAGCTTTTTTCTCTCTTGAGAATTCACCTTTTTCATTTTGTTTTCCAGGTTCGAGGCAGCTATTTATCTCGTCTGCTGGAAAAACGAGACTTGGAACACTCCAAAATCCGTAAGTATACTTTGCCCGAGACCTGACATGTGAAACAGTAGCTCACAATTTCTCTCATGCCCTCGTGGAAGGCTAACGTTGAAACAAGAAAAGGAAAAAAAAACCCCAAAAAACTCATTTTCCTTCTCTTTCCACTGGTTACATCTCCCAGCAGCTGGATTTCAAAGCTGTTCCACGTGACACTTGGACACACAGTAGCTGGAAAATCTGAAAATATCCCTATCAGGATCCCCAAAGGGGTAGTAGAGTCAGGGCCTCAAGCCCTTCCCTTTTTTGAATCCATTCTGAAGAGTCAGTCAGTCAGCATGCATTTATTAAGCACCTATTCTGTGCCAGGATCTGGGCTGAGTACTAGGGATGGGCAGAAAAACAAAAGACAGGGTCCCTTTCCCCAAGGAGCAAACAGCAGGTACATATAAGATAGCTACAGAGTAGATAAAGGCCATCTAAAAGGACAGTCCCTGAGCAGCAGAGGAGGCTGGCACAAGGTGGCAATTGAACTGAGTCCAGAAGGATGTTGACATATATAGTGGGGGAAATGGTATAAAGAGCATGAATTAGACGGGAAACAGCCAGGCTATGAAGAGCCTTGAATGCCAAACAGGAATTTATATTTGATCCTGGAGGTTATAGGCAGCCACTGACATGGGGTGATGGGGTAGGATTCAGAGTATGGTACAACCATAGCAACTGAGTGGAGGATAGAATGGAGTGGGGAGAGAGAGACTTGTAGCAGGAAGAAGTCAGGTGGCTGTTGCGATGGTCTAGGTGAGAGGTGATAAAGGCCTAGGGGAGGTTGGGACTGTTTCAGAAGTGTGAAGGGTACATAGAGGAGACATTTGATGAAGATAGAATCAACAGGTCTTGATAACAGATTGGCTGAGGGTGGGGGGGTTGAGTGAGAATAAGGACTTGAGGATGACCTCTAGGCCTCAGTTGTTGAAAGTATGATGATGTTTATGGCAGTGATAAGGAAGGTAGAAGCCTAAGAGCTTCGAAAGGAAAGCTGCTCAAGAGTTCTGTTAGAGATGCTTAGGGGACATCCAGTTCAAGATGTTCAAGGATCAGCTGGCCAGGCCCTAGAGAGGATGCCACAATCTCACATGCTCACTTTTTTATTCAGATCATTTCCTTTTTTAATACACATTGCTTTATGAATTATGTTGGCAGAGAAAAAGCAGAACAAAAGGGAAAAACCATGGGAAAGAGAAAAACAGAAAAGAAGTGAACATAGCGTCTCATGTAAATCAGTCTCCAGAGTTCTTTTTCTGGATGCAGATGGCATTTTTTTGTCCCAAGTCCGAGGGGACTGCCTTGGATGACTGAACCACTGAGAAAAATCAAGCCTTTCATAGTTGAAGAAGATCATTTTCTAATTCTCTCCTGCCCCCCCCTCCTGTCTCTCCCCTTCTTTCTGTCACTTTTGAACAGGCTTCCTAAGATTTCTTGGTTTTCATACCAGCCCATTTAGTTGTTTCTTAGGTTTATCATTTTTGATTTTCCATTTTATCTTTTTCTTCTCCAGTTTTCACGATTGCTACTTTTGTGCTTCTTTTGAGAGAGTTAAGTTTTTTATTTTGTCGTTAAAAACGACACGCTCAGTTCATTGAATCTCTTTTTTTCTGATTTGTCAACGAACTCGGGTCTTGTGAAGTTTCCTCTAAAGCCTGTTTTGCTCTATCAGCAAGATGGAAGAATGCCGTTTCATTATTTTCCTTTCCTTTTACTTAATCGTTGTTTCAGTAGCCCTGGCTCATACAGGCTTGTCTTATTTTTCCTGCTCCTGGTTTCCCCCTGGACAAACACATCTTGTGATTCGCAATGGTGGGGGGGGGGGTGAGTGGGGGTGGGAAGACTACCTCTAGAGCTGTGAAATAATGTGGTTTTGGAAAGTTGCGGAGCTGAGCGGAAGTCGAGGTCATCTCGCCCCATGTAGCAAGCTAGGCACCTGGGCCTATTTTCACTATGGTTCTCCTTGTACTTTATTCTTCTGCTGTCTACAGATGAACATCCCACACGGAGGACAGAAACTGAGGAATGATCAGACTTCTCTCTCCGTTCCCCTTTGTCCCTCCCTAATTTTCAGTAACGGTTTGTAAGTAACATCATTCCCTCAATTTGTTTTAAAAGGCCTCTTTCTAATGGTTCAGGGAATCGTAAGCTCTTTTCACAAATGGGGTTTCTCTCCTTGCAACAGCTGGATTTGTTTTATTGTGCCCACTGGCTCAGAGATCAGCACTTTTGATTCTGAACCTAGCACCAAAAAGGCCTGATATCCCAAAACTTACTTAAGAGCTATCAGAAACACCGCCGTGCGGATGGACATCACTTAGCCAGTCCTTCTCACGGATGGAAAAAAACAGACTGGTAGAATAAGGGGCGTCAGGGGAAAAGGATTGAAAGTAAGCCCTCGTTCTTGGAAGCTTGTAGGGATCGAGATTTGTGAAGGGAAGACGAGTTGTGTTTACACCTCTTAAAGCCTGTGACATTTTAAAAGGGTTCAAGGGACATATTTGCTGGGTAATTTGTTTTATGAGTAATGCCAGCACTTTACTAAGTGTGGCCATTTGGCCATCCCTCTCTGGGACCAAAGAAAATCATGGCCATAGGCTCTCGGCTCATATGCCCAGGGTGGCAATCGACTCTGATTGGTTAAAAATTAATGAGAGAATGAAGATTGCAATGAGGGGCCGGACCTCAACTCTGATCATGTCATTTAGTTCTTAAATTACCCCCAGCCTTGGACAGTCTGTTCAAGAAAGTGATCCCCAGGAAGGCCAACCTGAGAAGAACACAATGGCTGCCCCACCTGGGTGGACTCTGGAGAGAGGAGACGGTTAGTTCCACCTTCAGAGACTGAGGTCTTGAAATGAAGGTAAAAGAAAAAGGGAGGATTCTGAATCTCCCCAAATCGTTGCTTTTTAATAACGGTTTCTCTCATTCGTCCATTTGATCCTTTTGAGAGGGGAAGCCTTTTCAATGAATAACTGATATGGCAAACACTTCAACAATGGTTTCTAATTCTAGGGCTTATTAGAAGAAAAGGGAAAGATGGGCAGGGGCTTTGAAAAAATCAAAGGGGCCAATCCCCTTTGAGACGCAGACCTTACAAAATAAAAGGTCCAAAGGGGGAAAGGACGATGATAAAATTGGTCTTAACACGATTTAAAATTTACTTTGCCAATAACCAGATTATGAAAGTTAACTCAAACCTTACATGTCTACTGTTAGAAAATCAGATTTGGAACCTTTTAGGCAGGGAATTTGTATTTTTAGGTTGGCCAGTTGTCATGTTGAGATATACATATGGAAGCTCAGCTACAGAGAGACGACTAGAGCTCAGCTTTTCTACTTGGTGTTATTTAATCCCTCAGGAGGACGAGATTCTACTAAGAAATTAATAACAATACCCTTTTTATGAGAAGCCGAACCCTTATACAAAAGAACCGATTTAAAAGTTGCCAGGTTCATCGTAACACAAGGTTCTGGGATGGGATGTAGACGTATGTTGAATGATCAATTTTAAAACAGTGTGCATCAAGTTAGTGATTTGTGAGATGACATTTTCAGCTTCCCGCTGGGTTCAAATGAATAGTCCCTAACCAAAGTGGCGGTCTCTCGAAGGCATTTACAAGTTAAACCATAAGCCAATCCACTTCTGGGATCGCTAATTGTGCTAATATTCAGGTATGATATTAACCAAATAACAAAATCATATCCTGGTTTCACAAGTCTTTGCATCATTTGCCTAATTATCCCCATACAGTTAGGAGAAATGAAAAGGCCTTAACTTGGAGAGGAATATGCAACACATGGCAAAACTTAATTAGCTGGTGCTTTTGAATGTAGAAAAGCCTAAAATTGGAGTCGAAATGCTCAGACCCTACACCTATAGCTTACTCTATACTAACTTAGACGGGCTCCAGTGATAAACATTTAATATCATGTTGATATTGATCATCAGAAGTGATTATAGACAATTTGCCATAAAAGCAGCAGCAGGGTCCTAAGGAATAAAGCGTTCTTATCTTCGTGGCAATTCCAGGCAGAAGTGGCGTCGAGCCAAGCTTAAGGTCAGTCGGGTGGGATACGGTCCATCGGGGAGGAAATGTCATACCTCGGCCCACGCCAGTAGTTATTCTCCCAACCTTCCTTTTGAGAACTCCACCTTAATTCGTGGCTGAATTAGTGACCAGTTGGCTGGCTGGATAGCGTTTCTTGATGGAATACCCGGAGTCAAATTCAGAATCAGAGCAGTTGGAGTTCCTTAAGGGCTTAATTAGCAAGCTCTAGTAATAGTTTGATGGGGATTCAGCTCTGGAGGATCACATAGATCAGGGCTTCTTCAACTTTTTCCACTCCTGACCCCTTTTCACCCAAGAATTTTTCACCCAACCCTGGGTATCCAGATCAAACAAATAGGATAAATCATCATTTCACTACCCTCTCCCTCATAATGAGTATTGACTGTAATGTCATGACACATCTTGATATAATTGGTGATCATAGTTCAATATCATGTAAATGATTTTGCTTTAAGATGCTTAATAAATGTAGGATTTGGGATGGGATGTGTAAGTAATCCCAAATGGGGTGCACAGAAGAGATTACGGGAAACATTGATAGTGAAACACGTTCAGTTATTAACCACGTTCAAATGGACATAGACATGGCCTACTGCTCTCGGAAGCCGTTTAAACAATGGGAACGGCTTTAAGTTGACTCTTAATTAGTTTGAATCCAAATTAAATAAGAAACCTAAGTAAAATGAGATTTCCTACTAAGGTGACATGAGAGAGAGCTCATAAAGTTCTACTCTGTACTGCAATCCCATTTCTTAGAAACAAAAGAGGTTCCTGCCGGTAAGTTCACCATTGAATGGGTTCACGCCTTTGTTTCCCAAGTTTCTCCACAGTTGCTTAATCCCAGCCTTAGACACTTGAGGAATTGAATCTTCTCCATGTGACAAGTTCAGGTACTTCACTCCTGCTTAGGCCAGATCAAAACAGCGAGACCTTCCCAATTGCAGCTTAGGCCAGGATTTCAGCTGCCTCAGTATTAAAGCAGCAAGGACCAGATTCAGTATTGCCATCATCAAGTGGCACTGTCTATCCTGATAGGAAAAATTGGCTATCAGAGCAGGGCTGGGGTTATAAGGGCATCAAGGCCTTCGCCACTAAGAAGTGTAGCCCGAGTGCCCCCAGGGTAATGTACCTCATTTCCAGGGATAGATCTCAGTTGTTGTCACTTGTTATCAAGCTGGCTGACGTGTTTTTTTATTTATCTATTTTATTTAATATTTCCCCCAGTCACATGCAAAAGCCCCCACGCTTTTTTTACATTGGTTTGGAAAATTTGAGTTGTAGGTTCTTCCCCTTACCCGAAACCACGTGTGAAGTTGTGCCGAACGTTTCCATAAAAGTCAAGTTGTGAAAGAAAACAGACGCCCCACCCACCATAATAAAAATACCCCCAGCCCCCCCCAATTAAGTCTAAACAAAAAGTGGTTCCACCTGTATTGAGACAAAATTCACCCTACATCCTTGGGAGTGCTGCTGGATCATGGGACTGCTGAGAACAGCAGAGTCATTCACAGCCGGTCATCCCGGAACAGGACTTTGCATAGGGCACGTGGCACTTTGCTCGGGTTCATGGACGACTTTGCAGTTCTTTCTTTCTGAGAACATCCTGATGGTCCACCACAGAACAGTCATATTCCATCACAAACTAGAGAGATCGAGAAGAGGGGGGAGAGGGAGAGATTGAGGGGAAGACAGATTAAGAAGGAGAGAGATTAAGGAGAAAGATTTAGAGGGGGAAAGAGATTAAGAAGGAGAAAGATTAAGGGGGAGAGAGATTAAAGGGCAGTGAGATGAAGAGATTGAGAGGGGGAGAAAGGGAGATTAAGAAGGAGAGAGTTATTAAGAGGGGGAGAGGGAGTGATTAAGAAGGAGAAAGATTAAGAGGGAGGGAAAGAGATTAAGGGGGAGAAAGGGAGATTTAAGAGGGGGAGAGGGAGTGACTAAGAGGGAGAGATGGAGAGATTGTCATTCCCTCTCCCCCTCTTAAGAGAGAGATTGAGAGGGAGAAAGATTGAGGGGGGAGAGGGAGAAAATAAGGAGAGAGATTAAGGGGGAGAAAGGGAGGGAAAGAGATTAAGAAGGAGAGGGATTGAGAGGTAAAGAAAGATTAAGAGAGGGGAAGAGAGATATTAAGAGGGAGAGAGGCAGAGAGAGATTGAAAGGGAAAGGGAGAGATTAAAAAGGAAAAAGATTAAGAGAGGGAGAGATTAAGAGGGAGAATAAGAGGGAGGGAGAGATTAAGAAGAAAAATTGAGGAGAGATATTACAAGGGAAAGAGATTAATAGGGGGAGAAAGGGAGATGAAGAAGGAGAAAGAATAAGAGGGGAGAGAGAGATTGGGAAGGGGAGAAAGGGAGGGAGAGAGATTACGAGGGGAAAAGAGACTAAGAAGGGGAAAAATGAAGAGGAAGAGCGATATTAAGAAAGGGGGAAAGAGACTTTAAGAGTGGGGGAGAGAAACTGAGAGGGAGAGATTAAGAAAGAGGGAGAGTAAGAAAGGAGAGAGGCAAAGGGAGATGTTAAGAGGGGGAGATATCACAAGGGAAAGAGATTAAAGAGGAAAAGATTAAGGGGGGAGAGGGAGGGAAAGAAAGATTAAGAGGGGGAAAGGGAGAGATATCACAAGGTAAAGATGAAGAGAGAAGGAGAGAGAGGTTAAGGGGGAAGAAAGGGAGAGCTTGTCACTCCCTCTCTCCCCTAAGAGAGATGGGGAGGGAGATAAAAAGGAGAAAGATTAAGAGGGAGGGAAAGAAATGAAGGGGGAGAAAGGGAGATTGAGAGGGGGAGAGTGATTAAGGGGGAGAAAGGGAGAGAGAGATTAAGAAGTGGAGAGAGAAAGACTAAGAGAGGAAGAGATTAAGAAAGTGATTAAGAGGGGGACATTGTCTCTCCCTCTTAATCTCTCTCTTCCCCCCCCCCCTTAAGAGAGATTGAGAGGGGGAGAGAAAGATGAAGAGGTGGAGAGGGAAAGATTAAGAAAGGGAGAGAGAGATTAAAGGGGAGAAAGAAGAGAGATTGTCACTCCCTCTCCCTCTTCTAAGAGAGAGATTGAGAGGGGGGGAAAGAGATGAAGCAAGGAAGAGGCAGGGGGGAGAGAAATTATGAGGGGGAGAGAGAGACAGACACAGAGATTGAGAGGGGAAGAGATTAAGAAGGAGAGAGATTACAAGGGAAAGAGAGAGACATTAAGAGGGAGATATTAAGGAGAAAGATTAAAAGGGAGAGACACAGACAGAAATTGATTGAGAGGGGAAGAGATTAAGAGGGGGGAGAGAGATTACAAAGGCAAGAGGGAGAGACAGAAAGAGATTAAGAGGCAGAAAGATTAAGGGAGAGAGACACAGACAGAGATTGAGAGGGAAAGAGATTACAAGGGAAAGGGAGATTAAGAAGGAGAAAAATTAAGAGGCAGAGAGAAAGATGAAAGAGGGAGAAATTAAGGAGAAAGATTGAGAGGGAGATATTAAGGAGAAAGATTAAAAGGGAGAGAAAGAGAGGGAGAGATTAAAAAGGAGAGAGATTGAAACAAGGAAAGAGATTACAAGGGAAAGGGAGATTAAGAAGGAGAAAAATTAAGAGGCAGAGAGAAAGATGAAAGAGAGAGAAAGAGAGGGAGAGATTAAAAAGGAGAGAGATTGAAACAAAGAAAGAGATTAAGAGGAGAGGGAAAGAGATTACAAGGGAAAGGGAGATTAAGAAGGAAAGAGATTAAGAGGGAGAGAAATTACAAGGGGGAGAGGGGGAAAAAGATTGAGGGAGAGATTAAGAGGGGGAGAGATTAAGGGGGAAGAAAGGGAGATTAAATGGGAGGGAAAGATTAAGAAGGGGAGGGGGAGAGCCAATCACTCTCCCCCTTCTAAGGGAAAGAGATTGAGAGAGGGGGAGAGAATAAGAGGAGAGAAAGATTAAGAGGGAAAAAGATTGAGAGGGAGACATTAAGAAAGGGAGAGAATAAGAGGAGAGAGAGAGACAAAGAGAAAGAGATTAAGAAGGAGAAAAATCAAGAGGGGGAGAGGGAGATTATGAGAGATTAGGGAGAAAAGAAGGGGAGAGAGAGACAAAGATTGAGAGGAAAGGATTGGGAAAGATTAAGAGAGGGAGAGGGATTAAGGGGGAGAAAGAAGAGAGATTGTCACTCCCTCTCCCCCTTCTAAGGGAGAGATTGAGAGGCGGAAAGAGACTAAGAAGGAGAGATTAAAAGGGGGAGAAATATTACGAGGGGGAGAGGGAGATTATGAGGGAAAGAGGGAGAGATTAAAAAGGAGAAAGATTGAGAGAGAGTAAGAGTTGGAGAGAAATTACAAGGGAGAGAGATGAAGAGAAAGAGATTAAGAGGGAGAAAGATTGAGAGAAAAAGATGGGGAGAGAGATTAAGAAGGAGAAAGATTAAAAGGGAGAGAAAGAGACATTAAGAGGGGGGAGAGAGATTACAAAGGAAAGAGGGAGAGAATAAGAAGAAAGATTAAGGGAGAGAAAGAGAGACAGAAAGAGATTAAGGAGAAAAATTAAGAGGCAGAGAGAAAGATGAAAGAGGGAGAAATTAAGGAGAAAGATTGGGAGAGATATTAAGACAGTAAGAGTTGGAGAGAATAAGAGAAGAGAGGTTGAGAAGGAAAGAGGGAGAGAAATTACAAGGGGGAGAGGGAGAGATTACAAGGGAAAGAGATTAAGAAGGAGAAAAATTAAGAGGCAGAAAGATTAAGAGGGGGAGAGGGAGATTATGAGAGATTAGGGAGAAAGATTAAAAGGGAGGGAAAGAGATTAAGAGAGGTAGAGGCAGAGGGGGAGAGAGACAGAAAGATTGAGAGGAAAGGATTGGGAAAGAGATTAAGAGAGGGAGAGAATAAGAGGAGAGGGATTGAGAGAGTAAGAGTTGGAGAGAAATTAGAAGGGAAAGACATGAAGAGTGAGAGGGGGAGACAGAGAGATTAAGAAGGAGAAAAATTACAAGGCATAGAGAAAGATGAAAGAGGGAGAAATTAAGGAGAAAGATTGAGACGGAGAGATTACAAAGGAGAGAGAGATTGAGACAAAGAAAGAGATTAAGAGGAGAGGGAGAGAATAAGAAGAAAGATTAAGAGAGGGGGCTTAGAGAATAAGAGAAATTACAAGGGAAAGAGATTAAGAAGGAGAAAAATTAAGAGGCAGAGAGATTAAGAAGGGGAGAGGGAGATTATGAGAGATTAGGGAGAAAGATTAAAAGGGAGGGAAAGAGATTAAGAGGTAGAGGCAGAGGGGGAGAGAATAAGAGAAGGAGAGGGATTGAGAAGGAAAGAGAGAGATTAAGAGGGAGAGAAATTACAAGGGAAAGAGATTACTAAGGAAAGAGATGAAGAGGGAGAGAGATTACAAGGGAAAGAGGGAGAGATTGAGAAGAAAAGAGAGATTAAAGGGAGAGAGAAAAAGAGATTAAGAGGCAGAAAGATTAAGAGGGGGAGAGGGAGATTATGAGAGATTAGGGAGAAAAGAAGGAGAGATTAAGGAGAAAGATTAAAAGGGAGGGAAAGAGATTGAGAGGAAGAGAGAAAGGGAAAGATGGGGAAAGAGGGAGAGATTAAAAAGGAGAAAGATTGAGAGAAATTACAAGGGAAAGAGATGAAGAGGGGGAGACAGAGATTAAGAAGGAGAAAGATTAAAAGGGACAGAAAGAGAGGGAGAGATTAAGAGGAGAGAGAGAGATTACAAAGGAAAGAGGGAGAGAATAAGAAGAAAGATTAAGAGAGGGGGCTTAGAGAATAAGAAGAGAGAGATTAAGAGGCAGAAAGATTAAGTGAGAGAAAGAGAGAGACAGAAAGAGAGATTAAGGAGAAAAATTAAGAGGCAGAGAGAAAGATGAAAGAGGGAGAAATTAAGGAGAAAGATTGAGAGAGAGTAAGAGTTGGAGAGAATAAGAGAAGAGAGA